>CABFWO010001759.1:0-118462 GCA_902155825.1 Timema genevievae
AGACAAGTACAGACATAAAGACGTTGAATTCAAATTCCTCAGGTTCATGAGGAAAAACCTCTGCTATATTTATGTTATGGATGTCAAGTTTGTGATCTGAGTAAGAGCCAAATGGCACTACTATGTGCTGACTATGATGGCCCTTTTCTATAATAGGGCTCGCTAGATAATAATGTTGGAGTGTCCACATCAGATGCTTGACGCTGGGGGAAGACATCTTTCTTAATATTGTACACTTTTTATGGTAGTCATATTATCATCATATAGAGAGCTGTTTAAAGAATTCTGAGTATACTTTTTGAAAAAATATTATTGTTTCTGTACAAACAAAAGTGATTATTCATGGCCTATGTAAAAGAATGTGAAGTAGGCATTTAAATTATACTCTAACTCAACTATACTTATAAATTAATGCCGCTTCGACTGACAGCTGCTATCCAACTAAAAGCATGTGAGGGAGTCAGTAGATTGGACAAATCTAAACTAGTACTGTGAGTATAAATATGTCACTGTCATCAGCATGAAAATATGTGTTTTCGACTGTGCTTGGCGTTCATAGTCTCGGGCAGACAATGCCACCTGAATTCGAAATATTGATAGACAAAAAGTGCTAAGCTTGCATTTTTAACACCACATATATTCGAAAGTTATCCATAAGTATGTTTATCAAAGGTGAAAACATGAACAATAATATTGTTTTCCAACATTAGAATTTGATTTTAAGACCTGTGTTACGTAACACTTTGATGTACCCCACCCTCCCCTCATGTAACAGCATGTAGACATTAGAGCTCATCGCTCCCCCACCCCTCAAAGTGTTGTGTGGTTTATGGACGACCCCTTAGATATATGAATCTTATATCAAAATAAAACTAGGTTCATGATGAACATTTTGTATACTTATACTACCCATCTATTTCAATTAGGAAAAAACTTTTACACAGAGTGAAAATATGTCTGCACTATAAACACCATCAAAGTACTTTCATTAGAAAACAGTTTTTTCAAAGCAAACTATTTGGAATATGAGAATTTTAATAATATCCTCATGTCTTTTAAGGTTTTTATAACACATTAGTGATTGTTCAAATAGTTTACAAGAAATGGTGAGTTATGTTTTAGGATTTTCAAGTATTTGATTGCGGTAAACATGCCGTCGCCCGGATTTACCCAACAAGAACTGAAAAATATGGCTATATTGCGCGCTCATGTCGTGAATTCAAATATTGTCTGCACTTTGTAAGGTGCCTATATCCAAAGAAAATTACAATAAACTTTGGACTAACCAATTTCTACACTTTACCCAAATCACTCATAGCCCGTAGTTTTATCAAGAGGAGAAAGTGGAAATCTGGGCTACTGATTTGTTTAAGAATTGAAATTCAAACTCTTTTCACTATTGAGCTACGCCTTTGGGTCTATGTGTAGTTAAACATACTTACTTTAAGTCAGTAACCTTAAATTATTATTAAAAATGAATATTTTTTCAATCACTAGGCATTTTTAATAAAAACTGTAAAATCCAATTCTTTAGAATTATGTTGGTAATATAGGCTACACTTAAAATTCAATATAAGATATTTAAAAAAATTTGTTTTAAAGAAAAAGCTTGAGTCATTTAAGTGAAATGTTTGCTCATAAACAGAAGTCGGTAGAAGTCTATAATTTACCTTTTTTTTTAATATATCCAAATACAATTTTATGATAAAAAGCTCTACAAAAATTTGGCAGTTTATAAACAAACTCCTAGAGCAAATAAACTCTCAAATAATTTACTACCTATTTTGTTAATACATATTTGTATATCTAATTGTCTTCGTTGCTTCAACTTCACATTTCATGAAGTCTGCATTAGTGAAATGTTTGTCTTCAAGGGAAATAACTCTTTTGACTTGAAGCCATTGACTCCAATTCCCCAGTTTGGACTTTAAGTAAGCTTTTCGTAATAGGTTCATTATATCATAAGGAGTGATTGCTTTATTATTGTGACAAAGATACATCCTTACTTCCTCACTGTGAAAGCCTTTAAAGGGCCCATGAATGTCTAGTCAACGGGCTGAAGCCGGTGGGTTGGTTGAGGAGGCAGCACGACAATGGTAAGGTGATTGGCTCGAGCCATATTGATTATATCTAGATTGTGAGTGTGGCTGTAGTGTCCAACCAATATTAATAAAACAGGCGATTCCTGAGTTGGTTTGGCATTTTAACTAAAATGAGCTATCCACTTGGTGAAAAGATGGGTATTGTACTCAACCATATGGTTCCAATAGAGCTTGGAGGACAGCATCACATCAGTTGATCAGACATGTTGGTTCTGGGGAAGATTATCATTGGATGAACGAAGTATCCACTGGCACTCATCGCTGCAATGATTGATATTGTAGCTCCTCTCTCAGCTGACGTCATTGCGGCTACATGTCTCTTATCCTGCATGAGTCAGTAGCTTCGTCTACATTATAGACTCTTGCTATGATATTTAAAAAAGGGTTTTAACATGAACACAAACAAATTAATAGCGATATCGGTGTATAAACCCGACAGGTAGTAAAGATAGGAATATGAGAACAGTTCCTTGTAGTCCTTTACAGGAAGTTGCTGATAAAAAAAATTGTAAGGATTTTCTCTGAAATTTAATCAAACACTGACATAGCTTAGGTACGTACTGTTTTCACTTGCAAATTTTGAATTCTGAATTTTGAAGAATAATTATTAAAAAGACCTATAATTTTGAATAAGATTCTCCACTTATAAATGTATTTGAAAATATTTAATTTCTGAAGCTATCCCTTATTTCTCCTGAAGAGTCTTCCTGTACCAGATGTAGTTTTTTACAAGTCAAAATATTCTGTACAGGGGAAATTATCAATTTTTTACAAACCACTGTTCTAATTATTTTTCTTTTGGTATCAATTTCTCATAGCTTGGAATTTTGGAAAAGGTCGAAACATTGCCAAGAGTTTCACTATCACTGCTAAAATAGCAAAGGTTAATGATATGTGTAATTAATTTAGGACTGGTTTCAGAAAATTGGTCAAAAGTTATAGAAATGTCTAGGTCATCTGGATATTCAACTGTAATTTTTATATTTTCGTCCAAGGAAATAGTTTTGAATTTAGAATTGCCTGAATTTTCGGATCAGGGTGAATCACTCCCCGTCGAGCCACCACTTTACATATTGGTTTTTGGAAATTGAATTATTGTTACTGGGAATTTCGGAGGTGATCATTTTATATTTATTTATCTATTTGATTGTTTGGTAGAATGTTCGTAATTTAGAATTGTGGTCTTTTAAAAAATGTGAGGGTTCATTAACTTAAAATTTAGATCGAGACCGTATTCCAAAAAGTCTTCGAACTTCATAATAATATCTGGATCTTCTTGTAAATTCCTTTTTTTTTATTTTCTCTTAAAATGAACCACCTGAATTACCAACTCTTCCAGGAGATTGTCTTTCGCGGCCATTTTCTACCGTGCATCACACATCATCATAACTTATCTTAGAATCTATCTCGTTTTAATAAATACCACATAAACTGTGAGGGATTAAAACCCCGAGTACTTTGATTTGGCAAGATAAATTAAAATAATGTGGTATCAATTATTTGGTTAAAGTGGCCCGTAATTGGTGGTTTTGAACCCCTGTCTATGACATGTTTTTCAAATAAATCAAAGAATTCATTGTCTATCATTTAAAATATTATCGCTATATTGTTGCTGTGCAATTTCGTTCATGGTCCTCAACTTAAAAATATATTAAACTATTACTAATAATGCCCGGTAGAGCACACATATATCTAACACTATTCATATGAAACAAATATTCTAACAATTGTAAACCTAGTAATTGTAATGATGACCGAGTATTCCAGAAAAGTACTGTTTCAGTTAACCTTAATCAAATTTATCAAAAAAATCATTATCATAAATAGATACAGATGTGTGAGATTCCCACAGAAAATATATGTTTTTATCATGGAATACCTTGATTAGATGGTAGATTATCTTGGGTGATATCTCTTAGTATCTTTTAATACTTTTATCCTCATATGTGAGGCTCCCGTAATGTGTGGATAATATTATATTACAGTATCACGTGTAACATTGGCGTTTAGATTTATTATAAATCTTAGCTTCATTAAACTAACTCTTTCGTTTTTTACAATCAAGCAAATATTAGTATTTGTTGCCAGGAAACCTGATATATTTCAATATATTATTATAATAGTGGTTTCCTAGATACATATTACTGTTGTGTTTTATTTTATCTAGTTAAAAAAATATATTTTTCATGCGGTCAATAATATAAATGAAACTATGTTGTGTGTACCAGGATATTTTCATGTTATATGCATCGCTATTTAAAACTTCATGTCGTGAGTTCCGTCACCAGCCAATAGAACAGTCTCCAAAACTTTTACAAGCTCCCCCCTTCTTTTAAACAATATAAAAATCAAACTAGCCCTATTAACACAAAATTGAAATAAATTGTTCTTCCTACTCTTATTCTTTTTTTTAAAGTTATGGACACTTTAAAGATAGAAAGAAGACGATATAATATTAACCAGAGGAAGGGTTCTTCAAGGTCATTCGAGTTGTATTTGTATGTATTGGTTGATATAAGTCATTTAGAATACAATTTATTTTTGGGGAACAAGAGGTATGCAGTGAGCTAGAATTACTAGAGTTCTAATTAACGTAAAAGCAGTATGTGTATTTGCTACTAGATTTGACAAGGATTATTAATTGAAGCTCTCACGTTTCACCGCTAGGTCACAGAGGTGAGTCGCGGTCATTATTTTCTCTCTTCAGATTTATGAATATTTCAGAAACGGGGAGATCTGTATAATTTTTAAATTCTTTTCATATACATAGAGATACAACATTGTAATGGCTCCTATAACTTATAACTTCTGACTTTTTCAAAAATATTATTATGGTATTTTTTATGTGAAATTGAGAGTTATTATTCGTTTTACCCTAAAATATTGCATTGTGTATTTTATACAATCTCTGAACTTTTAAATGGATTCAGCTTATTTATTAACATATGTGATGACACTTCACACCTTCATATATTTGCAAAGCATTATTTTCAATCAAAATTATTGAAAATCAAGATGGTGGCCCTTTGTTAATATGGACCATAAAACATACCATGTTTCAAATTTTTTTTTTTTCCATTGACTTATTTTGGCTTGTTTGGCAGGAGAGTGAAAATGGAAAAACCATTTATGAAAATCCACCCCAGTCCAACCAACCGAGATTCGAACCAGCACTCTCTCTGTCCTTGGCTGTCCAGCTCAACACGAAACTAGCGCGTTAGCAAACTAAAACTGAGATCTAAGCACGTCAGTAGAGTTTCCTAGCATTCCCTAATTTATAACGCTATGTCTTAAGGACTTAAGGACAGAATCACTGACATACTAATTATGTCGTATGGACCAAGATAGATAGAGGATTAAGCCCATCATTCTAAACTATGCCATATGGGCATAGGAAACATGTCATAACATTGACAAACAAAACTATGTCAAATGGACATAGAAAAAGTAATGTTAAGACTAACATTCAAAACTATGCCTTATGAGAATAGAAAATAAGGTCAGACATAGATGAAGAGTTTAAATTTCAATTCTTAAACAAATCAGTTGCCCATATTTCCACCTTCTCCTCTTGATAAAACTACGGGCTCTGAGTGATTTGGGGAAACTGTAGAAACTGGTTAGTCCAAAGTCTATTGTAATTTTCTTTGGATAGAGGCACTTTGCAAAGTGCAGACGAGATTTGAGTTCATGACACAAGTGCACAAGATAGCTACATTTTTAAGTTCTTGCAGGGTAAATCCGGGTGGCATCATGTTTACCTCGATCAAATACTAGAAAATCCTAAAACATAACTCACCGTTGTTTATTTACTGCTATGACGGCTAAGACAAGTTCTGAACATTGGTATGTAGACTCTGCAGCTACCACAAACATGACAATGCATAAAGATTGGCGGTCTGATTTTAATGATGAATCAACAGGTCTTGAAGTTACAATAGCAAACAATGTGAAGCTTAAAAGTGAAGCCCGTGGAGATGTTATGATAAATATTAATAGTCAGAAACGAAAAATATCTGATGTAATCTACGTACCAAACTTGAGTTTGAACTTGCTATCAGTCAATCAAATGGTGAAATAAAGTATTTTTGTTATTTTTTCATCAAAAGAGTGTAAAATTTACCAGAATCAGGAGTGAACAATCAATGGTAGAGCAATAGCTAGTACTAGGAACACAGATGGTCTTTATAGACTAGACATAGATGGTGAGCTGTCTTCTAAAACTATTTTTGATTCGAATATGATTGAAAGTGCTAACGTGGTGTAAAGAAATAATTCACAAGAACTCTAGCATCGTCGACTGGGGCACTTAAACAAAGTATGGATGAATTTGTTGAAAAATGGCATGGCCATTGGAGTCAATTTCACAGAAGCATCCACGTGTATCCCATGTATTGAGAGAAAACAACCGAGAGTGCCCTTTCCAAGAAGCAAGAAGCCTAACCGTATCATCGAACTTCTTCAGCTCGTTCATTCTGATCTGTGTGGGCCCATGAGTGTGAAAACTATTGGGGGTGCAAAATACATGTTCATGATTATTGATGATTTTTCCTGAGAGACTTTTGGTTATTGTTTAAAAAACAAAAGAGGAAGTCCTTTCAAAGTTCAAAGAATGGAAAACTTTTGCCGAAAATCAGATAGGAAAGCGATTGAAGAGTATTCAAACCAACAATGGGGTGGAATACGTTAACAAAGGCTTCCAAGATTTTTTAGCAGTAAATGGTATTAGGCATCAGAGAACAGTAAGTACCACACTGCCCAGGACAAAATGGCATCACAGAACGTGTCAGTAGGACCATAATAGAAAGACACGATCTCCACTTCATGATGCTCATTTAGACAAACAATATTGGGCTAAAGCTGCAAATACTGTGATTCATCTGAAAAATCGATCACCCACAAAAGCTGTGAAGAGTATCACACCTGAAGAAGCGTGGACTGGCAAAAAGGCTGGTGAATTTTTGGTTGCATAGCATTTGCCCATGTACCAAAACAATTTCGAAAAAAATTGGATCCCAAAAGTAAGCATCTAATTTTGGTTGGATACAGCCAGCACACAAGAGGCTACCGACAAATTGACCATGAAAATCCAAAAAGGGTGGTTACTTCCTGTGATGTGATTTTCCTTGAAGATAAGCCTGGCGGAATGGAGAATGGAAATCAGCTGAATGAAAACAATGAGGAAAAGACATAGTTTCTTTTCCAATACAACTTCAAGTCTCAGCTTTGGAGGAAGAATCAAGAGAGAAGTCTGACGAGTAAACTGCAACTGAGCCAGAGGTTGAACGTTTGACTTTAGAGTCTAGACATATCCGTTGAGGGAGAAGAGACCAAAGGAATATCAGGATTATGAAGTTTATAGTGTCATCTGTGATAGAAACAGTCCACAAAGTGTCAGCGAGGTCCTATCTGGAGATGATATAGATTTATGGCAAGACGCTATGACAAACGAATATTTATCTTTTAAAGAAAATGATGCATGGTCATTAGTAGATTTGCCAAAAAATAAAAAGGCAATCAAAAGCAAATGGGTATTCAAAATTAAGACTGATAAGAATGGAGATATCACTCAATATAAGGCACAATTAGTCGCAAAGGGTTTCACCCAAAAATATGGGGTGGATTTCACCGAGACTTTTTCTCCTGTAGTGAGAAATTCTACAGTTATAATTTTGCTTGCTTTGGCTTGTAAGATGGATCTAACTATAGATCATATGGATGTAGTAACTGCTTTTCTCAACGGTGAATTAAAAGAGCTGGTTTATATGGAACAACCTGAGAACTTTGTGGTTAAAGGACAGGAAAAGAAGGTGTGTCTTTTAAATCGAGTAGTTTATGGGTTGACGCAATCGAAAGAGACCGCGAGTTTACCTGGTCGGGATGCAAACCCCGACCTAGTCTCCACAAAGTCCGGCAAGACGAGCTTGATGTTTAGTCCATGCAGGTATGATTGTTTCAAGAAACTAACCTAGATATTAAGAATTAATAGCCAGAGCTATTATTTATGCTTATTAGTGGGAATTACTCTATCTAGATATCATATTCTGAAAATTGAAAAATTCCCGTGTCCAGGTGTCATTTTTCAATTTTCAGAATAACCTAGATATATTGCTTGCATTTAAAGTATTCTTATTGGTTGGTTGGTTGGTTGGTTGACAGCAGCTCTCCACCAGTTCCAGTCCTGTAATCATCTTGGCAACTCCAGGGGGTGACCACCATTTTGAGTGAAGACAATGCTGATCTAGGATAGTTAAACCTCAGCTATAGTCACTTTTCTGGGGGATATTTTTAAGAAATAGAAGAGTGAGAAGGTATTTTATTAAAAAGGTAATTGAAATGTTATTTATAAAAACAGGAAAAAATGTACCAAATATCGAATTGGGTGGGATTTAACATGACTTTTGTTGATGAACTTATTGAGCGAGTGTCATAACCTGAGGTGAGTATTCATAAGTTTAATCTTCAAACATGCTAGGAGATTCACAATGCTCAGAGTTCAACACCTTAGTTCAGTCAATAGCATGTCTTTCTACTAAGCTAAGGATCCTGAGATTTATTTCTGGCATCTGGCATGAGCAAAACATTTAGGGTATTTCCTTTCATAGTGATGAATTAACGGACGAGGGCTGGGTGTTGTGTCCATTCTAGATTTAAGCTCGATTAAAAGTTGTGTGCTGACATAAACAATCGGTTCAGAAAGTGCACATTAAATACCTCAAATAAGTGAAAAAAAACAAAAAAATAAAATAAAACTCAGACTGTTATTTGATTTATTTCTAATTTAGTTAAAGCTCAAAAATATTTGCTCCTAGAAAACGTTGTACAAAAAAAAACTGAGAAAAGTTGAAACTCAACCTGATTTAGACCATTCAGCCAGTGAAGCAGATGAAAATCCTTCTTGGTGGTATTGATTAGAATATGGGGATTTGACCCCGTCGAGTTTTTAATATGACACAAAAAGAGAGCTTTCGAAAATGTGCACCTCTATAAAGGTTATGCAGTTTTATTTTGTTTGTTTTTTGTGAAAGTGACTCATTTGCTCAAAGGTTTTGTGTCATCTGGAGGAGGGTGTTTTGTGTCATCTGGATGAGTGTTTTGAGTCATCTGGAGGAGGGTGTTTTGTGTCATCTGGAGGAGGGTGTTTTGTGTCAGCTGGATGAGTGTTTTGAGTCATCTGGAGGAGTGTGTTTTGAGTCATCTGGAGGAGAGTGTTTTGTGTCATCTGGAGGAGTGTTTTTTTGTCTCATGTGGTGGTGAGTGTTTTGTGTCATCTGTAGGAGATTGTTTATTATTTTACGGTACATGGCTAATTTTGTGTACAAGTACAATACTATCATTAAATAAATAAGGCTAATGTTTTGTTATAGTCAAAATGTTTTAACAATTATATCTAAACAAATGGATCAAAAAATAATCTTTTTACATATACACAGAATATTATTACGTTGTAAACAGTCAATTTAAGCAAAAGCCAGATCAAATGAACAAAACATTTAGTTTTAATTGCTCTGATTTCCTGATCTAAATTTAAATTTGAAATTAATCTTTGGGTTAAAGTGATTTTGTTGAAATCTATATAAATACAATGTCAACAATACAAAATTGGAGGATAATGCAAAATAGTATTAATGTTTTTTATTTCTTTAGTGAATGGTTTTATTAAAAAATGGTGTTGATGATTGCTCAGTTTCTTGGCGCTAGGGCACTGTTTCCAGGTGCTACAGACATTTCACCTCCTTGACCGCTGTCTCGTTGAGGACTCTGAAACACAACAACACTCTGGAGGTTACTTTTCTCCTGTCTGTGGAACACCACACCGTGTTGCATTGTTCTTCAAGAGCCAATCATTTGTTAGTCAGTCATATACTCGGATTATATTACCCAGCAATTACTATACTACTTAAAATATCTCTTTTATAGAAATAGAAATTGATAAAAATAAATAATAACCAAATTAATGAGTGTAAGCTTAATGGAAAGAGAAAAAAATGTCGAGAAAATCGTCTGAACATAGGTGACATCTTCTCCCTTTCTTTTGGGTTCTATAGTAGAAAACAATTATGAATAAAGAGCTTCAATATTGGAACTCTTAGTGGAAAGAGTGTGGGAGATTGTTGACATGTTGGATAAGAGAAGAGTGGAGGAGATTGTGGACATGTTGGATAAGAGAAGAGTGGAGGAGATTGTGGTCATGATAGATGAGAGAAGAGTGGAGGAGATTATGGAGATTCTGGATGAAAGAAGAGTGGATGAGATTGTGGAGATTCTGGATGAGAAAAGAGTGGAGGAGATTGTGGAGATTCTGGATGAGAAAAGAGTGGAGGAGATTGTGGAGATTCTGGATGAGAGAAGAGTGGAGGATATTGTGGACATGCTGGATAAGAGAAGAGTGGAGGAGATTGTGGTCATGATAGATGAGAGAAGAGTGGAGGAGATTATGGAGATTCTGGATGAAAGAAGAGTGGATGAGATTGTGGAGATTCTGGATGAGAAAAGAGTGGAGGAGATTGTGGAGATTCTGGATGAGAAAAGAGTGGAGGAGATTGTGGAGATTCTGGATGAGAAAAGAGTGGAGGAGATTGTGGACATTCTGGATGAGAAAAGAGTGGAGGAGATTGTGGAGATTCTGGATGAGAAAAGAGTGGAGGAGATTGTGGACATTCTGGATGAGAAAAGAGTGGAGGAGATTGTGGAGATTCTGGATGAGAAAAGAGTGGAGGAGATTGTGGAGATTCTGGATGAGAAAAGAGTGGAGGAGATTGTGGAGATTCTGGATGAGAAAAGAGTGGAGGAGATTGTGGACATGCTGGATGAGAGAAGAGTGGAGGAGATTGTTGACATGATAGATGAGAGAAGAGTGGAGGAGATTGTAGACATGTTGGATAAGAAAAGAATGGAGGATATTGTGGACATGCTGGATGAGAGAAGAGTGGAGGAGATTGTTGACATGATAGATGAGAGAAGAGTGGAGGAGATTGTGGACATGTTGGATAAGAAAAGAATGGAGGATATTGTGGACATGCTGGATGAGAGAAGAGTGGAGGAGATTGTTGACATGATAGATGAGAGAAGAGTTGGAGGAGATTGTGGACATGATAGATGAGAGAAGAGTGGAGGAGATTGTGGAGATTCTGGATGAGAGAAGAGTGGAGGATATTGTGGACATGCTGGATGAAAGAAGATTGGATGCCCTGGGCCTGAGCAAGACCAAGTGGAGAGGGAGAGACATGAAAGAAATAAGGAATGGCTTCATTCTACATTGGATGGGGAATGATGAAGGGAGGAGAAACGGAGTAGGCTTCGTAGTGAGAGAAGGGCTGCAGGCGGAGGTAGTAGGGATGCACGATAGAATAATGATGACAACAAATGACACAGAGGAAAAAAGGTGGAGGTGGTACAAGTGTAGGTCCCACAAGTGGGGTGCCCTGCAGAAGGAAAAGATAAGTTTGAGGAAGATCTAGAAAGGCACATAGGAAATTAGGGTCAGAGATTAATGGGTGATCTGAATGCAAAAGTATTAAAAGAGAGAGGAGGGTTTGAGGAGGTGTTAGGGAAGGAAGGATGGGGAGAGAGAAACAAGGAGGGTAGAAGGCTGTTGGAGTTATGTGCAAGAAAGAGAATGAAAGTGGCAACCAGCTGGTATAAGAAGGAAAGAGAAAGCCATAAGATCACTAGATACAGTTGGGATGCTGATGGGGAGCAAAATTCGGAGATAGACTACTTTACCATGGATGAAGAAATGAAAAGGCAGACCTTGAACATCAAGGTAATACCAAGTGTGTCCTTAGATAGTGACCACAGGTTGTTGGTAGCAGACATGAAGGGATGGGAATGTAGGAGAAAGGTAGTAAGACAGGAAAGAAGAATAAGGGTGTGGAGGCTTCAAAATGAAGAAGAAAGAGAGCTGTACCTAAGAAAGGCAAGAAGATTAATACCCAGTGATAAGATGCAAAGTGTAGAGGTTAAATGGGAAAGGTTTAAGAACAGTCTGATATGGGAGTGGCAGAAGAGGTATGTGGGAGTACAAGTAATAAAAGGAAGTGGAAGGAGACCCCCTGATGGAATGAAAGGGTGAAGGAAGCAGTAGAAGAGAAGAATAAGGCATTCAGAAGGAGTTTTATAAGAATAGCAATGAGTAAACAGAGTAAGAATATAGGGGGCGAAAAAGAATAAAAGAGCGAAGCAAGTTGTACGGGAAGCCAGGAAGGATTGGACGCAAAAATGGACGGAAATGCTGGAACGGGACGTGGAAAGAAGTAAGAAGGTGTTATATAGCCAAGTAAGAAACAGATGGAGAAAGATAAGTCAATAAGCTAGAATGATGGATGAAGAAAGAAGTTCATTGAAGAAAGATGTTGAAAACGTTCAACCTGGAATAGGAAAGGAAAGAGAGGAGCAGGAAAAAATAGTAGAAGAGGAAGAAAGAGGTCCAAAATGGAAAGAGGTGGAGGACGCATTAAAGAGGATGAAACAAGGAAAAGCACTGGCTGTGAAGAACTGACTGTGGAAATGATAATAGCAGCAGATGAAGATGCTATACAATGGTTGTACAGAGTACTGAGAGTGGTTTGGAAGCAGAACAAGGTACCGGAAGATGGGAAAAAAGGAGTTATAATATCTATTTTCAGGAAAGAAGACAGGAAGAGGTGCACAAATTATAGGAGGATAATGCTAATGTGCAAAAATATATGCGAAGATTCTTAAAAAGCGAATAATAAATAAAATAAAAGGTGGAGAGAGGAACAGCATGAATTTGGGGAACAGAGGTCTACAATAGACTTAATCTTTGCCAAAGTGTAAAGAGGAGTAGTGTTAAGATTGAGAGTGGAAGGACGAAGTGGTTCAAAATAAAAAATCTAAAAATCTAGTGTAACAGGGGAGTGCCCTTTCACCATTACTATTTGTGATGGTAATGGAAATGGTCATGAACAAAGTGGCAGGAAAACTCCAAGAGGAAATAGTAAAAGCTATGATGTTTGCTGATGACTTGATGGTTTGGGGGAAGAAGGAAGAGGAAGTACAGGAACAACTACAAGAATGGAATGAGGAAGTAAGTAAAAGAGTGTGGAATGGCATTTAACATGGCAAAGTGTGAAGTTATGATAATGACAAGGGAGAAGGTGAGGCCTAATAATGCTATAAGGTTTGATGGAGTAGAGTTGAGAAAAGTACAGAACGTAAAATATCTTGGAAGCGTGATTGAGGAGAAAGGTGAAAATATAGAGGATTTAATGAGAAGAGGACAGCAGGGAGAGTTACTCTATAAGTGTGCAAGGGACCTGCTATGGAAAAGAGAAGTGTCCTTGAAGTGTAAGGAAGTGTTGAACAGGCCGTACTTTGTACCTATTGTCACATATGCAACAGAAACATTGACAGTGAATGTAACAGAGACTAGGAAAGTGGAGGCCATGGGAAAGAAGTTTGTGAGGAGCATGTTAGCTGTCATGAGGAGAAACAAGATTAGGAATGAAGTTATCCAGAAAAGAGTTGGGGTACAAGGAGTACATGAGATAGAAGAGAGATGGGAGGAGCTGATAATAGAAAGTGTCTCAGTGAGAAGAGAAGAATGGAATAAATTAAAGGAGGAAGAATGGTGGAAAGATACAGGAAGATGGAGGCATTTTACTAAACCGACCCGACCACAGGCTGGAAACAGTTGATGATATGATGATAGTTATTTGGGGGATTTCAAAATACACAGCTGATTTAAGAGGTAAAGCAGTGTAAAATTAATTATATTTCAACTAATATTAAGTATTTAATCTTGAACAATGTGGAAATGACACAAATGAACTTTTATTGTTTTTGGGTTTTGTTATTGCATATAACCCTTGAAATACAGAACATATTATCCAGGAGTGTTCGGTTGTCCCATCATTTTATATTGGTTAGTGTCAATATAAGTTGTCATAGTTTTACTAGGGTTACACTTTATTTAAGTTAAATTAATATTATTTATTTGAAAACTTAGCACATAGTCAGTGTATATTAAAATAAATAAAAGAATAATTCTCATTTTCAAGGGATACCACTACTCATCAATTTAGCATAGTTTACCTCTATGCCATTTCATTGGGATATTTTATGAGCGTATATTTCCCTAAATTTATCTGATATTGTTTAGTCACCTTCTATTCGAGGCGTATGGGAGCCTAATGAGAAATGTGTGTTACCTTAACGTGTATTTGGTGTTTCAACATGGCTGCCCGTAAAATTAGCATTCGAGTGCGGCGTTGGTATTCCTTTCCTACTGCTACAGACTTCTCAAAAGTTGTGCTTCTTTGGTCCACTTCTTTGGCATACAAGATCTAAACATAAATACCTTTATATATTTTATAGTCAGTGCTCTTTAATCCTGGGAGTGTACAGTCATTTGTTAATAAGGTACACTCATTGCACAAAATATTAAACTTAGCGTGGTTTAGGGTTGCAAATACACTGCAATGTATATTATGTGTCATTGTCTGTACAGCATGGGTCAGCCCTTTCAAAGAGTTTTTCCTAGGTCCCCCACAAAATTACCTCAATTTTTTAGTTTTTTTTTTTAACTTTCTAGATGCATGCTTAAATTGATTATAGAGTAATAAATTTAAAATAACAAATATATTTAGTGGCTCAAAATGAAGCAATAAAGAGTTTTCATGCACATTACAGAGGTTTGTGCCAAACATTTGTTTGGACTTCACATGTTTATTGTTGCTACACTATTCTAAAAAAATATGAAACAAGATTTGACTTAAAATAAATTAGGCATTCTACTATTGTATCAAGAATACTAGGACTTCCCATTTATGCTTAATAGTTTGTCTATAAATCAATAACATGAATTATTAAACAATGACCAAGATACCATTCATGAATTTGTTAAAAATGGCTGCACAGATTTGACAGTGTATACAGCATCAATTACCAACTAAATATTTATTAAAGTGTCATTAGCTTAATTTTTATGAGTAATAAACTTAACATAAGTATATTTATAAGAAAACAAACCTCCCAGAGAGGTTGGTGGAGCAAAGACAGCCATTATAATTATAGAGTAGGCACAGTCAATTTGTTAACATACATGGAATTGGGAAGGTTGGATTTAGAGGAAGTGAACCCGCATTTGCGTGGAAGGAGAGTGGAAAAAAATTAGGGAAAACCACCCCCAGTTCACCCAACTGAGATTCGAACCTTGATCTCCCCGTCCTCGGCAGTCGAGTGTAAAAATAATAATAAAAATTATTATTTAATTATTTAATCTATGTTACTATTTTGAATTTCATTGCTTAGTCATGGAAATGCAGATTCAATCAAAGATAATTCAAAATGGACAACAATATTGCGAACGTTTACTGGTACAAAGTAGATTTAGAGCTCAATTACATTATTACCGTTAAATTTTATGTTAATCTCTATAGGGATGGACAGGAGGAATGACATTTTTATATCGGGACAAGAAATGAGCCAAAATATCGATATATTATAAAAATGCCACTTTAGAATAGTTCTGGATTAAAAATATATATTGTTTTTTAGACTAATATGGTAACACTTGTAAAAACTTTGAAACATAATACAGATTATATTAAAATTAAATTATAGCACCACATCTTACTACTCGTTTGGGTTATAGGCTTAAGTACTAATTAGGCTTATGGGTTAGGAATTGGAAAGGTTGAATTTAGAGGACATGAATCTACATTTGTGTGGAGGGAGAGTGAAAAACAATTTTGTAAAATCTACACCCACCCAAATGAGATTCGAACCTCGATCTCCCCATCCTCGGCAGTCCAGCTCAACATGAAACCAGTGTAGTTAGCTAACTACGCCACCGAGGCAGGTTATAAAATAAATAATATAAACATAATAATATAGATAGGGGTATAAGAATAGTATTTTTTATTGAAACAAATAGCAAAATTTTGAACAACTAATTATATAATAATATAAATCAAATAATTAAGTTTAATATATTATCTTTATTATTTTTATTAGTTAGTCTCTTTTGAAAATGGTGTTTTATATTTAACCATTGGAAGAGTGCAAACTTTTGTAAATGCAAATGTTCTGTAGGTTTGTTACCCTTTAAATAGTGTCTATGCTTGAAACCCCTTAAAGGTTCTTTGTTTAGCAATAAAGTATCCAATAAAGATTCAGTCAGTAATATCTGCTGGAACAATAAGCAGGATTTATTGTCCACCCAAACCCTTCCAGAGAAAGGGCCTTCCCTTGCCCCCCGGGAGCGTTCAAAATCCTCGTTTACCCCTAAATTTAAACAGTAAATTTGTTAAGTTACAGAATGATTAATAAGTGAAAATGCAGATATCATCTAAATTAAATAGCCTATCCTTACCAATGCGCTATAAAAATTGATTTGTACGTACATCAAGAGGAAGTTCAAAAATGATGAGCCTACAAAACTGTTGAGCTTTAATGACGAGGTTGGCTCAAAGCTCGAAATCCGAGTATTCGTAGAACCTTACAAAAGGGTAGTAAGAAGCTGTGCATAGATAAATATATTGAGGTTGGAATTACTTATAATTAAAATAATTTCTCTATGTGATAAAATAAAACAATATTTTAAATGTTAAAAAAAATCAACTTTTCAAAATTTTATATAAAATCTTTTAAAGATTAATAAAATAAATATTGTTAAGAATAGGTGTTATAGCCTTATAGCAAGGAAAAAAAAGTCAGTGCAAAAATAGCCTAAAATAATAAAAGCAAGCTGCTTGTTGCGAGATCAAGTATGGTTCCAGCTTACCTTGTTGTGAGAGTCAATGCGAGCCTGAATTTGTCCCTCTAGAATGAGCTGCATGAGTTCATCTTCCAAGGCTAATACTGTCGTGTTGAAAGAGTCTGCCATCCGATGCATGTCTGCTGACAGATATGGACTGAAGTACTGGATGAGCGCTCGGTTCCTGATTTGAGTGTAGAGTGCGTTCACATGTGGAGCAATGTACATATCTAGTAGTAGATTTTCCTGCACTCAAAAAACACTCAAATAAGACTTGACCGATTATTCACTACCTAGTTATAAAATGTGACAGGTCACACCACTACACTTTCCAAGACTGAAACATATCCATCAATAACATGTATACAAACCACAAGGGACCAAATAATGAACAATAATAGTCTATTTATTTATTTTTCAAATTTCCAAATGACTAATATTTTAAATTTTCTTAAATGTTACATGTTTTTAACAACTTTTAAATGTATATTGCCTGAACGGGTAGTAAGACGCGGTGCTAAAAAAAATTACTTTTTAAACCTTATAAACATTTTAATAAAGTTATAGAGGTGTACCGATTCAGTAAAACTGATTACCAATTGCTTAAAATAATTGTTTATGCAACGATTATTTACACAGATTAGTCCAGATTATCGGTTATTTATAAATAACTATTGGGAAATATGTTTAAGAAAATGATGACAGTTAATATTGTAACTAATACAAAAAGATTTTATTTAAAATTAACAATTAAAATTTTGATAATCCTAATTTTTGTTTAATAATTATAATTGACAATAGACAAGTTTTCGTTCTGGAAAGCGGGTTGATTTATTTTATGTGATTCAAGACTTGATCTCTTCTTTGGGCAAACAAGTCCAGCAGAGGAAAACAGTCTTTCTGAGGCCACTGATCCACCAGACACATTCAGAAACTGTTTAACTAGTCCCTTCAGGTGAGGGAATCTTGTTCCTTCTTTGCATAACCGGTGAAATTTTAAACTAGAGTGTTAATTTTATCATTAGTATAAACTTTTATTTCTTGATCAGGTTATGTAATCTTTGCAAAGGCCACTGATGCATTGTCTATATAAGTGTTTTTATGATCACTAAATTCCTATCTTGAAAATTTTACTTTTTAAAAATCGATTAATCAGCTTAATAATTGCCGATGCACTTATAATTAATTGCCCCATAATGATTCATTGTTATCCACATTGGTACACCCCTATCAAGTTTTGACTATTTATTTACTTTTTTACTATTGATGGCCACTTTATGTTTATGATTTTAAATGTAAATAATTGTTATAATTTATATTAATTAATTTACCCCACTCATTTTTATTATTACATTAATGTTGTGCTTTAATTCTAACTATTGTCAAACGTCAAGAGTTTATTAAATTGTTTTTAGAATTTATTTAAACTGTGGCAATTACAATAATGATTTATTAATATTAGTGAACAAACCCCTAGAAATGTTTATGTTCTAGGAACTAGTTTAATTCAATTAAATATAATGGAGGTACATTTTATTTTACTTGATTTATTCTTTCAAAGTAATCCTTTAAAATGGGCACTTCTTAAATAAAATTTGATATATTTTTTTGATGTCATTTATTATTAAAATTTATGTGATTGATTTGTTTATTCTATTTGATAGTAATATATTTAGTTTTGGGAGAGTATAGTTGAGAGCAAGGTTTAATACAAGTGGTGCATAGATCTCTTAACAAGAAATTGTCATTTCTGCAAGATTCTTTTTTAATACTTAATTTAATTTAATATCAGAGAGAAATATTTCATATTTTCATAATATATTATACAAGGGTGGTTCACAAATTGACTTTCGGTGGGCTGTAAAAAATACAAAAAGTATACCTGTGAGTGTGTCAGTGTGAGGGGAGCAGCTATACCTGTGAGTGTGTCAGTGTGAGGGGAGCAGCTATACCTGTGAGTGTGAACAGTGTGAGGGGAGCAGCTATACCTGTGAGTGTGACAGTGTGAGAGGAGCAGCTATACCTGTGAGTGTGTCAGTGTGAGGGGAGCAGCTATACCTGGTGAGTACAGAGGTGTATAAAGGAAGTATAAAGGAGTGATTTACAAGACATATGTACTAATACTGACATACACAGCAGAAATGTAGATAATGAATGAACGGAATAAAGGAAGTTAAATATGAAGAACAAGAATGTACCAGATGCTGTTTGATGCGGTTATATCCACAAAGATAATTTACATCTTCAAGCATTGGCTTTGATTTTTTTTGAATCTAAAATACTGGAAAAGTCAGGGAATTAAAAATCTTACAAAGCATTTTTAGCCTGTTATGAATAAAGACCCAGTTAACAGGGTTCTGAACCCTGATCTTGTCATCGGCAGTCCAGACTCAATGAACTTAACATTTGGACCAGGTTTTCACCAAAGCGGGAGGTATAAACATATGTTTGGCATGTGTGTAGATGCTTGCCATGCTTATTTGATTCTTTAAAAATAACAAGCATTTTGAAACTGTATTAAAATTGTTAACAACTAGAATATGTTTAAGCAAGTTAAGTTCCAGGAGAGTAAGTTGTTGGAATACAAGGTATTCCACTAGCCTCTGCCTGACGTCACCCACTTAGTGACAAGGGTTATTACTAGAGCCTGGATTTGTATGCAAAATTCATGTTTTTTTCCTCTCCATATTTAAAGGTATGCACAAATGATATACTTTGTAAGTCACATGGTTGGTGGTTCCCTGAGTTTTCAATTGTTTCGTCATTCTAAGAATGAGAGTCGCAGTTGCATGTTGATACATGAATAGGGTAGATGTGAACGGTGCATTAATTTAAATGAGCAATGCCACCCACGGAAACATCACAAACTGCCTTATTACATAAATGTGTAAACGAGTTTGAAGTAATGTTTTTTAGTGAATATGGCAAAGTAATGTTTTGTGTGGTATGCGAAAAGAGTGTTCTGCAAAGAAAAAATTTGAAGCTGTACATTATATTAATTCAGCGCTTCATAAGGACAGGGTTCAGAAGAAATATATTTTAAACCAACAATTGATTACAAGCAAACTTGGAGCACAGTCTAGTTCAAGTGACAATTTTTATAAGGACTTAGTTTAGCTTTATTGGGTTCTGACATGCCATTGTGGAAACTGAATAGTGTGTATCTTAGGGGTTTCTTAGAAAAAATACACAAATAAAAAGGTTCTGGCCGAGTCTACATCACACAAAAAGTATGTGTCACAGTGTTTTTATCAAGTAGTTTGTAATATACAGGATACAATGAAACACGAAAACATCTGGGTTTCAATAGATGAGACAACAGACGCAACAAGACGGTGTGTGTGTGTAGTGATGTAGTTGGTGCAATGAAAGTACCAAACATCTGGGTTTCAATAGATAAGACAACAGACGCAACAAGACGGTTTGTAAGTGGTGCTGTAGTTGGTGCAATGAAAGTACCAAACATCTGGGTTTCAATAGATGAGACAACAGACGCAACAAGACGGTTTGTAAGTGGTGCTGTAGTTGGTGCAATGAAAGTAGGTAACAAACCATTCCTCCTGAATATTCAAATATTCGACAGGGTTAATCATTCTACGGTTGGAAAGTTTTTCAATGACTCCTTACTTGTCTTGTGGCCAGATGGGATACAGTGTAAAGTGTGACGTCTTACTAATTCTCAGTGATTTAGCTCAATAAAACGACAGCTGGATTCTTAGTTCTTTATCCCAAATTAGTTCAGCTGATGTGCCTTGCTCATGGTCTAAATCATGTCACTGAAACCATTAGAGGCCAGTATCAAGACATGGATTGTCTTGTCTTCAATGTGAAGAAAGTATTTTGTAAAGACACCTATTAAAAAAAAATTGTGATTACTTCCAACTTTGCTTTTACCTTCTCAGCCAGTTTTAACTCAATGGGGTTCATGGTTAGAGGTTGTGTCATACTACTGGGACCATTTCAGTGAACTTAAACTTTAGATTCCTCAAAAGTTGGAAGATGCAGCTCAGGAATGTTTTTCTGAAAATGGCATTGAGAAAAGATCAAGTAGATCCGTAACCACTTCTCTAAATTACCTAATTGTAGGCTCGAAGTATTTCCTTGCATTACTCACTCTGTCTGCTAGATCAAATTTCAGTAGCACTGTCTTCAGAAACCCACGGTGTTGCCAAAATTGCATTAAATAAAAATCCTGGTTACAAAACAGTCTGTAGAATTATCAAAATGTTGTCTGGAGAGAGAACTGATATACAAGAGGAGTTAACCGAAGAAGAAATGTGGTGTTTTTTACATGCACCTGTGATATCATGCGATATCAAAAGGATATTTTCATTGAATAAGACATTCTTCAGTGACACAGAAGAAAATCTCAGGATGACCTCCCTTATATACTATAACAACCATGAATAAGGTATGATTTTCCAAAAAAACAAATAGTATATTTGATTTTGGTTCATTTGTTTTTGCATATTATCGTGCATAATTTACTATTTGACTGTGCATACAAATCCAACCTCTAGTTATTATCTATATCAAGGCTTCTTAAAATTTTCCACTCACGAACCCTTTTCGCCCGAGAAATTTTTACGCGACCCTGAGTATATAGGTATAAAATTTTTTTAAAAAATACTGTAAATAAATCAGATGGTCAGACGCTGGCAGAAACAACTTGGTTTCATTATGCGTTTGATTTTGAATTAATTTTTGCTCATTGCGCATTCAGAAAACTTACTGTTGCCAAATTTGTCATGACCCCCATATGGGATCAGGACTAACAGTTTAAGAAGGTCTGATCTATATTACCGGTCTTGGGGACTTTTGTTATTGTTTCATATAATCATGATTGTGATCAATATGTTCAATTTTAAACAAAAATGAATATTTATATATTAAAATAATTAGTTGTGTAAATAATGTCTAAGCTAATATGGTAAAAATAGTTTTCTTATTTTGGGTTTTCTGGTTTTAATTTATCAAAAGAACTGAATTTAAAATAACATGTTACCGGTGTTATAATAGTGTCATTATATGGATTTTTTTTCACTGAGTCTAAGAAGCCTACGTGTTTGATTTATACATGATTAGCTACTTGAGTGTATTGTATTAACACTGGTTTGTTTAATAGAATTTGTGTTTAAATGTGTGTGTGACTATTTCTACTATATAAGACAGAAGAAAGGAAGAAGATGTCACCTTTGGATAGTTGAGTCTTCCCACCTATTTTCTTTATCCCTAGGCTTCTTCATTAAATTTGCACTAATTAAGTTTTTTTCCTATATCTTTATTAATTTTCATTTGTATGAAATAAATGTTTTTTGATAAATAAAGTACCGGTAGTCAGGGGTGCACCTAGCATTTTGAGCTGAGGGGAGCTTTATACATAATAATTTTCATAATTGCACCATTATATATTTAAATTACTGTGATATTTGGAAATTTGATTCAAAGTAAGAGGGATAAGAAAGATAGTTAGCGATGCCACCTAAAGGGAATTTTTTTTATTTCAAAGAATGCATAAAGTAATATTTAAGCTAATTTGTACCAAAATCGGATCCTCGGCCTACCCTCTCACTGTATACTTCACTGGTCAACAGGTCTGTGTTTACACATTCTTCTTCACACCCAGGATTTGCAGTTGGTGGGCATAGAGGCATATAATAATATCTCAACTGCCCCTTCCCCTCTTCCTGATACAATAGTGTTTACATAATTGCTCTAAAATAATAATTTCCATTACTGTACCCACTTCATAACTTTATGTACAAAGAGTAAAACTTTAACCATTTCTAGAAAATATTGCGGTATCACAGGTCCAGTTTTCATTTAAGTGCAAATTTACTGTAAAATAAAAAATAAAAAAAGCATTCCTTTGAAAAGCCCTAATTACTACATAAACTTATTTGTTTTATATTAAATAAAACTATACAAAATATAATTGGTTGAAAAAACATAGTGCTAATCATATTTTTGTAATATTCTTAATTTTCTGGGGGAGGGCCTTCAGCTAGGGGGGGAGGGGGCCTTCAGCAACCAAAGTCCCCCCTCCCTGTGGATGCGCCCCTGCTGGTAGTAAATGTCTTATGAATAAGAAAGTAAACTGTTAATGTTGTCCTATTTGAGGAGATAGTTTAGTTGTGTGTAAATAAGAGTGCTGTTTTGGTTAATATTATTCAGCTCACATATTTTACTAAATTCACCACAGCTAATATTTGGATGTATTTGTGTCAGTTTGTCTTTTGTAGTAGTTTATAAGATTGCGTCATGTCATTATCATCATGTGTGGTGTTTTAGTTTTTACTTTCTCGCTACCTTAAAGGTAAAGAAAGTATTACGACCGTCAAAAAAATCTAACCCGAGATGGTGATAAATGTCGACATTTCATGACCCTCCGAACCCTAAAAAGTGTTTTTTGCAATGCCGTCTGTCTGTGTGTTTGTTTAACCTTAAAATTAAGAGCAGTTTACTAAATGGTAAAAAGAGAAAAATTAAGTTTTCTCAAAATCGGCTCTAACAATTTTAATTAAAATTCGTATCTAGGTGTTGATTAAGATTATAAATAAAATGACTATTTTCATTTTCCCATAAAAATGACTTTTAGAGTACTTTACAGAAGCGTAAATTTATGTGTATCCCCAATTATTTGATATACTAAATAACTTATCATTGCAAAACTTTAGTACTATTAAAATTTAAAAAAAACTTTTATTTGAAATATATCTTTATAAAACCAATAGTTTGAGATATTGACAAATATATTAAAACAATTTTGTGAGCTTTAGTTGTAAAGACATACTTTCTAAGTTTTAACGGAATAATTCTCTAATGGCATAGAGTAGGTAAATTAGTCCCTCAAAAAATTTATATTCTTTTTCCTTTAACCTCTTAGGGGAAATGTTTGTACAGCAATGATCTATCTCTATCATATTAGACTCAATAATCAATATTAACCTTTTTTTATTGGTCAAAATTTATAAATAAGAAATTTAATAGCAATGGGATAACCATAAGATGTACAACCCCTAGTAAAATGTTGAAAATTTTAACCGGAAGTTGAAATTTTAATACAAAGTTTTGAGCCTTGTGGACCCAATATTGATCTTTTTTTTTGGTTCAAATATACAAATGAGGACTTTACTTCTTTAAAAATAAAATTATAAAATTTAAAACTGGGAATCAAAGAATGTTTTACATAAGTATAGCGCAATTTGTGCTCGGGGTTGCTAGTGTATATTATTTAGTGTCACACATATTACGAGTTTTGAGTAGATATTTCCATTTTTAAACAATGGAGTGATAAAATCAGTGTGGAGTTCTGTACCATATATTATGACTGTAAATGGCAATGTAACATGTTAATTAATTTTTAATACTTAAACGCAATGAAGCCCTATAAAAGGTTAAAACTATTATACTACCAGATCTAATAAGTTCTAATAATGTGTGGCAGATAGAGACTCACTGCAACATCACAAGTGGGAGATACCCAATTTTCATCAAAAGTTGCCCCAGCTAACAAGGCAACTCGGCTTGGAAGACCAACACTCACACATCTAACATCTGAGCCAGACGATGAGTAAATGAGAGAGACTTCTTTCCAGAAGATACCAACAGTCAATGGCTAGCGCTAGTGGTCGGCTACCGTGATGTATGATTACTACCCCCTCTTCATGCGTGGAGAAAACCTTGCCAAATTTTATTAGTCCCACTGGTATAAATAGGCCTGTCCTTGGTTCATGTATAACTATTCTATTGTAATCATTTGATGGAGGAACTGCTGGAAGATATTCACGAGCATCAACTATGAAGACGTACTGAAGACTGCGATGGTTGAGGTGTCTGTGTCACCTCCTCGCCACTGAGCAAGCTACGGTAGATACTATAAGTATTGAGGGATGTCATAATATTTTGTTGAGCCTTGAGCTCTGTTGTTCAATGTCCTTATGATGTAATTTTTGTATCTCAGTACTACTGACCCTTTTCCCTATGTCCATATGGCATAGTTTATGGCTTTATGCACTCCCTTTCTATGTGTATTAGGCTTAGTCGCAAATATTAGGGTCAAGATTGGACTCCTTAGACTATGTGACCATGTTGCGGCTAGTTTAAAGAATATAATTTAATAATGGAGGATACCAGGTTATCTATTGCTATGTTTCACGACCTAACTGGGTCTGTAACTGACACTTGTCTATGATGTGTCTAAATGTGTACCGGCTTGCGGTGAGCAACCTGCGGCAGTGCTACTTGTCCATATTAGTGGCCCGCGGGATTTTGTCTATTGTGTACAGTCCTCTTGTGGTGCCTTTAACGTTGGTAAAATAAATGATCACTATTTGGTCTAGTAATATTGTCTTGTTAGTAGGGTAACAGAATAAAAAATACTATTGATTGCTCAGGCAGTACTAGTTAGGAAGAGTCCGGCCATAGCATCAGTAGCATCTAGTTTTCCTGGTAGTTCACCTAATACTAGTTGTTAAATTATAGTTTTACCTCTAGGAGGTTATAACGTTATAATGTCTAGCTCACTATGGAGTTAGCTCACACTAATCACCTCCCTTGTAGCTCCATAAATTAGGGCTAAATTCGTGTGGCTTAGTTCTTTACAATGTTTATTGAGTGCAGTAGCTGGAAGTTTCAGTCAGCAGGCAGAAGTAAAATCATGTATGGTAAATTTGTAATTAGAGTTGATTACCCCCACTAATTCATATTACCGTGGAGTTTCTGCCTTTCCTCCCATTTGATAAATTAGTATTTGTCCTGCTTTAATGAGTTACAAGCTTTCTTATTTACACCTATTACCTATAAGTGTGGGTTATAGGGTGTACCTGGGTGCTTCACACCTGATGACTCCTTTGTTGAACTATTTATATTATTGTAACCATTTATATTCTCATGTTTAAACAATGGATGGTTTGAATAGTTTCCAACTGTAATACTATGTACTTTCTATTGACTTGTTTCAATATTAATAAACTGATTGGTTGAACTTGTAATATATTCTCATTATTTGTTCCTTGTAATCAACATTTGTAAGTACTAAAGATGTTGTAGTGATGACCTTCCCCGTTTCTCGAAAAAGGGTTATATTTACATCTCAGTGAGATGGATCACATAATTAGCTTAGTAAAACCACATTGAGATGTTATTTTTCATAAGTAGGATGATCTAAACTAATTTACATTATATGAATCAACTATAGTGGATCCTAATTTGTTTTATTTTCTACTAGAATGTAATAGTAAGGAGTAATTTATGTAGTATCCTGTGAATTTTAATAGATGTTGAACCAAAATATCAAGTACCATCAATATTTGTTTGTGTGGCTATTCAAACTTGAATCATCGCCCTGAAATAGTTTCAAGTTATTTTAGGAGTAGGAAGCCCACCTCCTTAAATAAAGGTTAAACCTTCTTTCTTTGTCATCATCATCATCATCATCATCATCATCATCATCATCAACTGTTTCCAGCCTGTGGCTGGGTCAGTTTAGACAAAAAATGCCTCAAGCTTCCTTTAGCCCTACACCACTCTTCCTCTTTAATCACTTCTATTCTTCTTATCTCATTTGCACATCATCTATTATCTGATCCTCCCATATACTTTTCCTAACACTTAATTTCTGTCAATTCTTTGGCATCCTCTCCTTTTCCATCCTCATTACATGCCTGTAACATCTCAGTCTTGCTTCCTCTGCTATCTTATGTACTCCCTGTACTCCTATTCTTCCCCGGATAACTTCATTCCTAATCCTGTTTCTCCTGGTGGCAGCTTGCATGCTTTCCTAGTCTCTCTTACATTCAAGGTCCATGTTTCTGTTGCATATGTGACAATGGGTACAAAATTGTGACTAAAGGTACAAAGAGTCATTATGGGCACAAAGTAGGTTTTAGACAAAGATAAAGTAATATAATATAAAATTTACCTTAATATCACCAAGCAGTTTCAAACATGAAGCATATTTGGACTCGTAGAACTTGAATATTATATCTCTCAGCTGTGGTTCCAGCTCCAGGAACAATTTGAAAGAACTGAAAAATACAATAATACACATATTTTACATATCCGTTACGTATTTAACAAATTATAGCAAGAAACAAAAATAAATATATTATCTAAAACAGTGGTAAATACTGGAGGCCTTTACAAATAAACAACATAAAAAACTGTGGGTGGATCCAACCCAACTCTATTATAAACTATTAATAATTTATGCTCACAAATGAACATTTTGAATTTATATCAAGAGGTCTAAAATACTTCTTTACCTTGTACTTTCCCCTTTCCCTTTTTCAAATCATTGCCATAGAATATTTAAGTTTTTCATTATGATTATTTTTTATGTTAATTAACTTTTTTACCAAGGTTATGCAGGATCCAGAGCTTCGGGAAAAAAACTAGGTAAAATGGTTGTTCCCAACATTCGGGCGAGAAAAAATATTTCCCGGGATTTTTTAGGGAAAATATATTAAAAAGGCTATATACAATTAAGGACTCAAAGTCATGTTTATATTTAATTCTCATTAAAATATTATTGCTTTATTAAATTTAAATTTAAATTAATCTTATCTTTCTTTAAGTATATGGATCCCCAAAACTTTGGTCACTTTTATTTTATAGTTACCTTACAACACAACTGAGCGCCATTAAATAACTTAACCATACTACTCTACACATACAGTCAACTCAGGTTTTAGTGAACATTCGGATACAGTGAACATAGTTCAATGGTCCCAACTCAAATATATTTCAATGTGTGTTAAAAAAATTCGTTTATAATGAACCCTCAACATCGGTTTTAGTGAACAGAAAAATTGAAACTTACAATAAGAAATGTCATTCTAACATCATAGTTCTTTAAAAACATAACTTTTTGGTTGTTCAAGCTTGAAGACATGGATTCTCTACCCGAATTCTTGTTTAGGTAGTACAAAGCTTGACTGAAAGTACGGAATGTGGAGGGGGAGAGTTGAGCTTAAACAGTCACTGCAATCATTGAACTGACTTAACTTTTAAAACCTTTGTCTGCGGCAAGTAAAGGAAGACAGTCTTCTGAGTTGTATTAATACGACAGTAGTTATAGGACAGTGAATGACAGTATGTGGCCATTTAGTATTTGTTTTCACTAATCCCTTCAAAAGGGTATATGAAACTCAAAAAAATTAGACTTTTCTACTCAGTTTAGTTTTTTGAATGCATGGATAGTGTGGAAAAAGCACATACTCCAGAGAAAGATCTGGAAAAAATATTAAAACGGTAGACAGTAAACAACAGCATATAACAGATTTTTTAAAGATAAATTAATAGATTCCAAAAAAGAGCAATTATTAAAATTGATCAAAAGGTAACTAGGCCTAATCTGTTTGTTTATTTCTCATGTTTTTTTATAAACTTAACTCATTCCATCAACACTTTTAAAAATAACTAAAATACACTAAAATTTTGATTGATTTGATTTCTAAACAATAGTATGAGTATAGATGTGGCTGGATTTTAACCAGTATTTTGTGAGGGCTGGTTGGGGATGATTAAAATTGAAAGCATGATTGAAATAGCCTAAATCTTAATTTACAGTTTAGGCCTATATTTTGTAATGTAGGTCTATTTGTAAATCATTAAAATTTCTAGCAATTTGATAGGATTCAGATTCGATATTAAAGATTCAAAAATAAAATGTAGATTTTGATTCGTGAAATAGTGGATTCGACCCATCTCTAGTAAAATATGTATTGTAATAATAAGATCAACATTGATTTTAGACAGGTTAACCAACATAATTCTATAACTAAATAATAACTAAACTAAGCTAGTTTTGTAGTTTAACATACTAATTAGTATGAGTTTTAAATATCTTAGATTTGAAAACATTCAAAATAATATATTTGTGATATTGCATTTTTAATTTAACAGAAATTATTATTTTAGAAAGGGACCAGGTAATAATAGTAAAAAGAATCATTCAATTATTTAATAATCTATTTAGCTATTTTTATTTTCATTGCTTTGTCATGGCAATAGATGTAAGCAACTTCAATTAAGGATACGACAATATTGAATAAATTTACTAGTCGAAGATAGTTTTAAAGCTCTATTACATTATTAATGTTAAAATTGATATTAATTTTAACAATTCGTTAAGTAGCCAAATGATTTATAAGTGGAAATGGCGATATTATCTAAATTAAATAGCCTATGCTTCATATTGCATTTTAAAAATTGATTATTAAGTGCATCAAGCAAAAGCTCAAAAATTAAGAGGCTACAAAACTTTCGATCTCAATCTCGAGCTTAAAGGGCGAGCTCGACTCGAAGCTGGAAATCTGAGTACTCGCAGAGTTCTAGTAATGGTGAAAGGGGACTACAATGCTTCACTCAATTTTTTATTTGGAACCACTCCTTTCCCGTATTAACACAACTCCTGTTATCCTCATACATAGTCTTCAGTCTTCACTTTCATTACATACAACTCCTCTTTCCACTCCAGCCTCCTCCATAGCTTTAAAACTTTATTTCTATCCTTGTTATCATACGCCTTCTCTACATCCATAAATACCATCACCAAGTCTTAGCCTTATTCATACCTTCTTTCCATCAGCTGTTGTATGGCAAAGATTAAGTCTATTGTAAGAATGGTTGCCAGAAATGTGACATTATGGGCAGATAATGTCAAACATACAGGAGTACAGGGGGTACATGAGATAGTTGAGTTGAGGAAGCTAGGATGAGATGGTATGGACATGTAATGAGGATGGAAGGAAAGCGGATTCCAAGAAGATTAATGGATATGAAGTATGTAGGGAAGAGACCGCAAGGAAGACTAAGGAAGAGATGGGAGGAACAGATAGCAAGTGAGAGGAGAGTCGAAGAGAGTGCAGGAGGAAGATGGGGGCATTTTGCTAGAGTGACCTAGCCACAGGCTGGAAATAGTTAACGGTGATGGTGAAGATGAATGCCAAACAGCATAGACTTCTCCACACCAGTTAGGTTTAGATAACTCAACTGTTTGAGTGGTGTTCCTATTCGTACCAGAGAGTACAGGAAATGTCAGCAGTAGGGTTGATTTAAATTCATGTGACCACGTTTAGAATTTAGAACTTAGTAATCATGTTATAATATGGAAGAGCTCACCTACTAAATATCACATTCTTTTGCAGCTCATGTCTGTGGAAGGTGGCCAATGCACATAGGCCTCCATACATGGCCACATTGCTAGCTGACAACAGCTCAGGAAAGTCACAATGGTCAAAGTTTGCGGCTAGGAAGTGCTTGGCTGCAGACTTGTACTTTTTGGTGGCCAACTCGGCCAAGCCTGCAGCACACTTGAGGCGGGTCAGGATGGTTTGATTATTGCTGTCTTTACCATGGACCTGAAAACAAAGTTTAACAAAATATGGATTAGAACAAATTAGCTGGAATAAATAAATGAGCGATTATTAATCATGGTTGAAATGAGGAACAAAGATTTTACTCAAGGAGCTTGATCTAGCCTAAGTGTTTCATACGCAATAATTCAGAACTAACTTTGTTTGTGAGGTTAAATCTGGTTATTAATTTGATTTAAAATAATCCATTAGCTTTATGAATATAAATACCAACTTAAGACCAAGGAAAGAAGACATCAAGTCAGGAGAGTAATTATTATGTTCTTCAAAGTTTATATGAGATATAGGGTGGTATGCTGAGTAGCAAATTACTGTTTTGCCTATTGTGTTTTATTAAGAAAAAAAAAAATTAGTGAGGGTTGTAGAGGTACTTTTAATTTTAGTAATCAAAATACATAATTCAGGGTTTATACGTCACTAAGATTAATATTCATGACATTTGCAGAAAAATACAATTAGTTTTAGAAGATTTACTATAAAATATTTAAAAATATTTAAAAATATTTATACTCTCAAACACCTTACATTTTTCTCCAAGTTTTATATATTTATATATATATCCAGAATTTCCAAGTATTATGATTATTATTGTTATTGTTATTTATTATTATTATTATTATTATTATTATTATTATTATTATTATTATTATTACCGTGTCTTACTACCCGTTCGGGTTATACGCACTTATGCTAATGTGCAATGGTAGGGTGGTTATGAGATGAAATAGAGGACCTACAGTTTAACGTGGGATCCGAACCACGGTGGAGGCCTGGCATTCCACACATTCACAAGTTGTGATTAATACACGTCTTGTCAGAGGTGAAGGAAGGGTTTTGCAGTTAGATAAATCTGTGCCGGGACCGAGGATTGAACCCCAGACTCCCAGCACAGAAGTCTGACACCTTACCCCTAGACCACCAGGTCACCGATTTTATTATGGACTGCAAACTTGACCAGAAGGCGAACATCTAATTCTGCATCTTACTCGGAAAATCTGGAGCGGAGACCTTCCAAATGATGCAGCAAGCTTATGGCAATGAAGCTATGAGCAGTCTGTTATGTTTTGAATAGCAATCGTGCTTCAGGTGCAACAGAACGTCACTGAAAGACTAAGAGAGGTCAGTGCGACCTTCCAAGAGCAAAAACCCGGAAATTGTGGACAGAGCTAGGCAACTTGTGTGTGAGGATCACTAGAACATTTCTGACATCGTGAATGTGTCATACAAATCAGTGCAGACAATCCTCAAGTTCATTTTTAACATACACCGCAGTGCCACCAAGTTCGTATCCAAGCTTCTGACCGCCAAACAGAAGTAGTACTGTGCATAAATCTGTCAGGAACTCTGTCAAAATACCCTGGATGACCAAACCTTAGTGTGGACGAGAGTTGGATCTACAGTTACGACCCAGAGACCAAACAAGTCTTCGCAGTGGAAGAGCCCCAGATTTCCAAGACTGAAGAAGTTGAGGAAGCTCAGGAGTGTGACAAAAAACATGCTCATTATTTTCCTCAACATTCACGGGATTGTGCACAATGATTCATCCCCGAGGGCCAACCTGTCAACGCCAAGTTCTACTGTCGTGTTCTAAGGCGTCTGTTGTCAGGTTGAAGGTAGGACTTCGGCGGAAAGAGTGGTGGTCCATCAGTCCTATCCTTACATAACTCCTATGACCAACTATGATCACACCCTAAGTGTTCTTGTCTAGTATTTGTATGTCTCTCATGCTAGACAGATGCTAGATCAAGCTAATGGATAGTTCTGTCGTACACATATACTCTGTTACTGATGAATCTCGTATGAGACAAGACTTAAAGACAATTAGCTTTTACCAGGCATGAGACGCTAATGCACGTTACTGCACATACTTCCCCTGAGGAGGACATGATCACGACTGGCACATGACAGGCGAGTGTGCGGTGGCCGCTAAAACTCACCAACTCGCAATTGACAACGGGAATCTTCTAGAAGTGATCATTTGTCAAATGCTTGACAAGTGTGTTGAGCTCACCTAAGAGTGGTGGACCAAACTAATTGAATTGGGAGCAGATACATTCAAAAATTAAATTTGATAGATTTAACACATTCCTTGATCAAATACAATAATAATAGAATAATGATGGTTACCCCTTACATTATTGGGGCTAATAAATGTATACAAAAACTATAAATGAGTGGGAAAAATGGATAAATTCGGAATAAGCCCCTGCCCCTAAAACTATGTTCAAATTTATTATATCGCCGCATGGTCTAAGGCACGACAATAGAAGAAGACTGGACTTCCAATGATGGGAAGGTTGGGGTTTGAATCTCAGTCGGATACACTGTTCCTCTTTATTTCCCCACACAAGTGGAGATATACTTCCTCCTTATTGCTAACAGAGTTGCATGGTAAGACTAGTGTACCACTAGGAGCGCTACTAACCTCTGTGAAGTCTGGAGTGGCCTCAGCCTTGCTCACGTAACTTAGAACATGAGACCAGTTTTGAAGATAGACGCTCACCTGAAAACACAACTCCTTTAAACATCAGTAGTACAAGAAAAATGAGGACCCCTTTAAGAACTATATTATTTCGTGTGGTTTTAATTACAAATTAAAAAAAAACTTTTCAAAAATATTGAATAAATGAATGCTTTCTATTAATCATTTAAATGTTCCTTACAACTTCAAATTTATTAGATAATTGGATCTTTATTAGATTTAATTATATTCATGATAAATACCTTAAAATAGAGAGATTCAAGATTCATGTACATTTCAAAAAAGTATCTCCAGTACAGTTATGAACTGGAAAGGTAGATTGAAACATATTAAATATGGCTTTTACAGTGGAAAGAAGAACACAGTTTGCACTGCTGCCATTGGACAAAGAAGTACTGGCTACCTCTAGAAGTAAAATGATCGTCACCAGCCAATCCCCTGACCTAGGTTTCATTCTATCGAAACTCATCAGGGAGAAGTATGAAACGCAACTTCCTATAATAGGAAACCTTTACTTTATATAGTAGATTAAAGCAATTAAGCAATAATATCAACCTGTTTCCTCCTAGTTAATGGAGTTATGTACCTTCATGACATCAACATAATCCCCTAGTTAATAGAGATATTTATCTTCATCACATCAACGTGTTTCCCCTTGCTAATCCTCGATCCAGTGCACTGGTATAGTAACATTATTATTAATATTATTATTATCACCGCGTCTTACTACCCGTTCGGGTTATACGCACTTACGCTAATGTGTAATGTTAGGGTGATTGTGAAATGAAATGGAGGACCTACAGTTTAACATGGAATCCGAACCATGGTGGAGGCCTGGCATTCCTCACATTCACAAGTTGTGATTAATACACATCTTGTCAGAGGTGAAGAAAGGGTTTACAAATCAGATAAATCCGTGCCAGGACCAAGGATTGAACCCCATACTCCCAGCACAGAAGTCTGACACCTTACTCCTAGCCCGCCAGGTCACCTATATATAACACAAGCAGGCGCGTGGGGTACTTTAACCCCAGTAAGTTTTCACTGAACTATTAATACTTGAATGTAGAATTTTTTTTTTAAATTTTTTTCTTTTAATTGGAGTTAATTTAGACACATTACACTTAACAAACAAAAATTGATAAGGAATTGTTATTGTTGTATGAGTAAATAGAAAATGTTATAATATACAACAAGGAACTTTTTCTAAAAGGAATATACTTCATATTATTACAAACAAATGATTGTTTAGGTCATTTGACTACACATGTAATACAAACATTTATAGAGAAAAAGGATAAAAATAACCTAAAAAAATTAGGAAATAGAATTATTGCCTTTGGTCCTCGTCTGAAAAATTCTGCAATACTTACCAAGTTCTGCGGAAGGCATTTTCTAAAATAAGGAAAAGTTATTTCTTTGTTTTTTTATGAGCACTATATGCATTTTCTAATACCATTTTGTTATTGTTATATCACCACACTTCTTATTAACTAAATATTTTCTATTATAATCAGGTGTTCTGTCTTATGACAGGTCTATTCCTCTTGTCAATGAACTTACACAACAATGCACCCTGTTATCCACCTCCTCCTTCAGCTTCCAGAAGTTTCTTCCTTCTGTCCGTCAAACCAGCTAATATTGTATCTTTCTTATGACCTCGTACAGAAGACAGTTCCTCCTAAGGATGTGTCCATTCCAGTTAGCTTTGTTTCAAAAAATCACACCCAAAATGGTTCTCTTCTTATCCACTCTTCTTAGAACTTCTTCATTTGTCACCCTGTCGGTCCACCTGATTTTTTTCCAATTCTTCTCCAGTACTACATTTCAAAGCACTTGAAATGTTTACTTTCCATATTCTTGAAAGTCCAAATTAATGTTAGATACAACGCAAAGCTCCAAATGTAGGTGTATAAAACACTCAGAGCTCAGAATGTAAACTCACTAATAATAACTTTATAAACCCCACAGAGTATCAAACTAAAGACCTTTGCTTCAATACGTGAATAAAGAACTGAATATGCAGCTAGTAGCTAGACTGATTGACTAAACAATATGATACTTGAGCGGGCGCGTGGGGTATTTCATAGCCCAATAATGAGCTTGCTTCAAATATATTTAATGTATAGACAGTTAAATTAATTAATTTAATTCTAACTATAACAAAAGTCAGTTTAGATCTCACTTGAGGAATAGAAGAATTAACAGGCTCCTTTGGGGCTTGAGAGTGCTACAACACCAATAAACATAAGATTGGGGTACTTTATACCCCACCGCGCCTGCTCGAGGGTTAATAGAATTATGTATCTTCATAACATCAACATGTTTTCCCTATTTGATGGAGTGTTGTACCTTGATAACATTGAGACACATGTTGACAACATGTTTTCCGCTTGTGCAGTAATCCCTGGCTCTCGAGTAGCACTTGAGCGCATTGGAGAGATCTCCACAGTCTAAGTAGTGATCTCCAAGATCATCGTGGCCACGGCGTATACTCTCTTTGATGGAGTTGGACTTGTAGTTCTTCAAGTCCGTGTCCAGCTTCTCTAGCTAAACACACAAACAATATAATAACATCTGGAGCTAGTTCTTGCTTGTGTACAGCTTCTCTAGCTACACACACACACACAATATAATAACATCTGGAGCTAGTTCTTGCTTGTGTACAGCTCTAGATAAACACACAAACAATATAATAACATCTGGAGCTAGTTCTTGCTTGTGTACAGCTCTAGATAAACACACAAACAATATAATAACATCTGGAGCTAGTTCTTGCTTGTGTACAGCTATAGATAAACACACAAACAATATAATAACATCTGTAGCTAGTTCTTGCTTGTGTACAACTCTAGCTAAACACACAAACAATATAATAACATCTGGAGCTAGTTCTTGCTTGTGTACAGCTCTAGATAAACACACAAACAATATAATAACATCTGGAGCTAGTTCTTGCTTGTGTACAGCTCTAGCTAAACACACAAACAATATAATAACATCTGGAGCTAGTTCTTGCTTGTGTACAGCTCTAGATAAACACACAAACAATATAATAACATCTGGAGCTAGTTCTGGCTTGTTAACAGCTTCTCAAGCTACGCGCTAGCTAGTTTGTAAATTAATCTCAACTCATAGCTGTGCGAGGTTGTTAAATGTTGTAGTCACTTGTTTTGTTCTTCCAGGCCTGGCCAACCCAAATAGTTCTGAGGGCCACTATGTCAAACTATAATTTTTGGTGGGTCACACATAAAATAAAACACCATTTTAAAATTGAAAATAATATTCCATAAACATTAATTTTGCTCATAAACTTTATTATTTTTGTAATGAGAGTGAAAAACATGTAAGAGGACAACAGGAGTTGTGTTAAGATGGAGACTGGAAGGACAGAGTGGTCCCAAATAAAAAATGGGGTGCCCTTTCAGCATTACTATTTCTAATGGTAATAGAAATGGTCATGAACAAAGTGTCAGGAACACTTGGAGAGGAAAGAATGAAAGCCATGATGTTTGCTGATGACTTGATGGTATACGGGGAGAAGGAAGAGGAAGTACAGGAACAACTACAAGAATGGAATGAGGAAGTGAATCTGGTTGGGTGCACCCAGGATCCTATCTGTGTAAGGTTATGGTCTAATTGGCTAACCTTGAGAGCTGCTTTCTTGGACTTGGACTCAACCCACATTAGATCTAGTGTTGGCAGGTCTTGTTGAGCTCCACCGCTGGCAATGTCTGGCAGACTGGCACAAAAAACACAAGATTGCTCATAATGTCAAGTTGGTTGTTCTGTCTTTCGTAACTTACTGAACAGGCGACAATGATGACACCTTATAACTGTTTGGATACCTTCAGTATAACTGCTGCTAGTACAAGTAGGGATTTAAATTAAAATTTATAATTTTTTTAAACATTTAACAATAAATAATTTTACAGATGAGCTATAAAAATCACCTTTTTACAACGCAATACACTATTTTTAGAGACAGTGAAATATAATGAAGTGTATTTTTACCATCTTTTATTTAGCAAATTAAAAGAAATATAAAAACTATTTTTAAAAGTTTATTGTTATGTATTTACACATGCAAAATAAATATAGTACAGAAATCTGCAGACTTTCTTATTCCATTGTTTAAAAATTGAGATATTTACTCAAAGCTCGTAATATATGTGAAACAAAATAATATACAGCAGCAAATTGCGCTATACTTACATAAAATATTTGTGACTCTCAATTTTAAATTTTATAATTTTATTGTTAAAGACTTGTCCTCATTTGTGTATTTGGACCAATAAAAAAGATCGATAATGGGTCCAGAAGGGTCAAAACTTAGTATTAAAATTTCAACATTTATTATGGGTTGCACATCTTATGGTTATCACATTGCTATTAAATTCCTCATTTATAAATTTAGACCAATAAAAAAAGTAGATATTGACTATTGAATCTACAATTATTAAAGAATTAATCATTGCTGTATAAACATTTACCCTAAAAGGTTAAAGGAAAAAGAACAAACTTTTTGAGATAATTACTTATTTATTTACTCTATGGCATAAGAGAATTATTGGGTTAAAACTTAAGTATCTCTTTACAACAAAAGCTCAGAGAATTGTATTAATATACTTGTCAATATTCTCAGAAAATTTTGTTTTTGTAAAGATATATTTCAAATAAAAGTTTTTTATTTTAATACTAGTACAATTTTGCAATGATAAGTTATTTATTATCTCAAATAATTGTGGAGATACGTAAATTTTCCGCTTATGTAAAGTACCCTAAAAGTCATTTTCATGGGAAAATGAAATATCCATTTTATTTATAAACTTAATCAACACCAAGATAAGAATTTTAATCAAGATCATTAGAGCCGATTTTAAGAAAATCAATTTTTTTTCTTTTTTTTCCCTTAACCCTTTTGCTGCGTCCAATTTTTATTTCTAGTCTTCAAGTCAAAAATTCAAAATCTGAAAATTTGCATGATGATCATGTTTATGATTAAGTAATGTGATTTTCAACTAGTAATGCATTTTAAATATGAAATTTAGCACCACGTTGTCTATAAATCGCATAATAATATATATTTTATATCGATAAAATTTATACGTCGTATATTATTTATGTCACATTTTACCAAAATGCAATGTTATTCTGCCATCAGAACCATTCTTTATTTTACTTGCAACCCACAATTGTGTCAAACTAATTGCTAAATAAGTATTTGTCAGGCCTAATATGGGCCAAATGTAATAAAAAGAAATTTTTTGAAAGTTAGGTTACATCAACACAACTTGAACAATTTTGTGATACAATTGATGCTTTCCTCAGTGTAGTGTAGTCTATAAAATCATATATTTGTCCTGGGCATTATTTCAAGGTAGGAAATAGGTCAAGAACAAAACTAAATAGAAATCCATTAATCTCTCAACAAAGTTTTCCACCACATAAATATTGCACGTGTGCTACAAGTAATTAAATGCAGAAGTAAACAAGCGCTACTACTGTTAAGATTTAGCAGCCGGTAACTGACAGTTCTCGAAATTAAAAACCAGATGTCAGAGGCGCACGTGCATGCTAGTATGAAAAATTCAGCGTTATAACACTCTTGTGGCTGTTTCCGACTGTTGCAGCAAGGGTAGATAAAGTTTACACGTCATGGGGTAAAGTCGATTTGTGCAGTCAATGGCTATAATGTTAAGATCGGATGTATACGATTAATGCAGCAAAAGGGTTAAGGAAACTACCCTTAATTTTAGGGCTGGGTATCCAATTCCATAAACCTCTTGGGGCAACCCTATGAAAACCCCAGATACAAAGTTTTAGCCTGATCTGTAAAATAGTTTAAGCTCTACTCTGAGGTACATACAGACAGACATAAATGCGAAAACCACTTCGATAGGTCATGAAACGTTGAAATTCATCAAAATCTCGAGTTCGATTTTTTTTTGATAGGCACAATACTTTCTCTACCTGTAAGGTAGTGAGAAAGTAATAGGAACACAAAACAAAATTTGATTTTTTTGTAAAATTGACTTCTTGGCCTTTTATATGTGAATATTGGTCAATTTGGTTGATTTTAATGAGAACGATATAAATACTATACATATTTTATAAAGTAGTAGAAATTACCATTCTTTGCCTTTTGCCTGAAATTGCGAGAAAAAATAAACCAATTGCACTATAACAATTCTTTTCCTTAATATTAATATAACCAATCAAAGTTCTCACCCTAAAAAATGTATTTACCTCAATAAAAGACTATTGGTAAAGAAATAAAATATCATCTGATAAGGCTTTTATAATAATAGTGATAATAATAATTATAATATACCTACTTTAATGGCAAAGTTAATATTGCTGCCTTTTCTTAAACTTAGCTAGAAAATACTATTTGAAATATAAGCTGAACAAATATTAGACATGAAAACAAAACAAATAATGACCAGAGCTAAATACAGATAGTAGATATATTACATAACATGGAAACAACATATTGTTAAGGTATGAGAAAAAGAGTTATTCGCCCACACACACACAAGCAGGTCACACTAGCCAACAAAACATTGTTTTCATACCTCTGGAACATAAGTGGCTGATTCCAAAGAAAATTAACGTGCTGATTTCAAAAATTAGATTAATTTTTCTGTGCCATGTCTGCATAAAACAAATTGAATGAACTACAAATTTTTAGTACCATTCACATATAATATGCAATCTTCATCATTAACTTTTTCGTGGAAAAATACAATAATAGTTGTATTAATTTATTTTATCATACAGGTAATATGTGTATTCTATATAATTAAAATTGATTGCCATAGATATTATTTTCTAATAGTTCTTTTTGCATTCGCTCTTAAAAAAACTAACATTCATCTCCCATCATGGCAGTGTCTCAGAGACTTTGATAACTCTTTTCCATCATGGATATGTTCTGATGAAAGCGTTCTCTTTGCTCATCACTTACAGCTCACCTGTTAGTTCAGTATCCTGTCTCAAATACATCGTATCTCAGAAGTTTCCTTATTTCAGGAGAAAAAAAATTATTTCTTTAAGGTTAGCATCTGTTGTAGTGAGAAAAACTTCTGTGAGATTGGTGAATCCACTTCCTATTTTATCTTAGGCCTTAACAAAATTCTTCACCAAACCAAGTAAAGGTGGATGAAGAAGATTTACACCCAGTGGAACATGTTTACATACTTCTTCCGTGTAAATATTTCCTTCTATTTTAACTAGGTTGCACAATATAATGCTATTCTGTTTCCTAACAGTCCCACAAATATAAGAAATTATATTTTGTGAAACCTCCTGTAGACCTGTAAGTATTCTAAAAACCTTGAGATCACCACAGACATTCTAAGCGTAGTCTTGGTACTACATTGCACTTAGAATCTTCAACATAATTTCACACATTTATTTCAAGCCAGCAGTATGAAGTAGCGGAAGTGATAGATATTTATTTCCATTTTGAAGCAGAACTGCTTTCTAGCTTAATTTCTACACCTCAATAAATATTTACCATTCATTAGGACTATGTTCAATGCCTAATTCTTTCATAAAAACATTAAAGTCATCTCCATACTGCTCTTCATAATGAAATATATAGAATAAAAATGACTGTGTTGTCGATACAATGTTATTAAGCTCATGCTTCAAGCAATTTCCATTGTATCCGGGAACCAAAGAGTTCAGCTTGCTCTTTGGCTGACTTAAGGTCACGAACTATCTAATTCAAATCTTCTTGCTTCCTGCTTGCTGACATTTCTGTGATACATCATAGGTAGAGCAAAAGACATAATTTTGAGTTTCCCAGTCAGCTACATTCTCAGATGTGTTGTGCAGTTAATAAAGGACTTATTATGTGGAGCCCAGTTTACATCTTGGTCGTTCATATTGCAACCAAAATACAAATATTATGCACGTTTAGTAATGCTAATGATTTACTTTCTCTGAGTTTTCATTGTAAGACTATCACTATAGCGCTGTAAAAATGGTAAGACGCGATAAAGCGAAAAGTGTCATAGAAAGATGGAATCAAGTACTTTTTCCTTTGATAGTTTTTAGATATGCTTTACAATGTTTTTTAAAACGAAATTGTCTTGTTATACGAAACTCTCCTATAAAATGAAATAACACCGCTTTTACAAAAAAAAAAAGAAGTTTAAATAAGCACGAAATTCAGAAGAAATTAAGCAGAAATGTTGACTCTGCTGTAATTTGATTAGTATTTTGATGAAGTGTAAGCTAACTTTAGGCTACAAAGTTATGCAGACCAACTTGACAAAGAAATTTAAATTAAATATATGTTGTTTCAATAATAAATTTTAATTTTGACCATTTTTACGGGGCTCTACTTATCACACATGCAGCAGAAAATGCCAGGGTGATTAAGACACTTCCTTTGCTTATGCATTATAACAATATAATACAGTATTAGTTAAATCAGAAGATAAAAATACTCTCCAAATGAACTTAAATCAACCACCCATGCTATAAATGTCTCTCTGGAATTAGAAGAGCTTTTGTGTTAGTATGTATGCAGTACAACAATACTCTCCAAGACACTACTGCCATCTATGAGCAAATAGGAAAAGTATTTTTCTATGAATCTGATCAGTGTCATGTTTTATTAAAGGTTAATTATTATAATGTTTGCATGCAACAAATATACAGTAGGCCATATTCCCTTCACGAAAACACACGCACTAAGCGTGAACACAAAAATCTTTATATCCAGTGTATTGTGATGTGACATTTTTACTGTCAGTTCTGAGATCTACACACACCAAAGTATTTATGGAGGTAAAAATAATGTTGACTAGTGCTAATTGCAACTTTTACCTTGAAACTATTTGTTCTAATTTTTTTATATCACTGGTTTGGGTAGTAAATAAACAAGAAGCTGAAATGGTGAGAGAATTTGAGTAGTGATGGGAATTATAAAAAGGACTAAATAAAGTTGAGTTTTCTTGTGGACAGATGGTTAAATTATTATTAGAGTTGAGTGAAGCGAGGTAGTAGGTATTGCGGGGATTTGTAAGTTAATTGTTTCTTTATGATGGTCAGCGAGATGCAATTTTCTTTATTTAAGTCATAGCCAGGGCCAGTTCTGGCAGGTGTGCAGTGTGTGCATGCACGCAGGCAGCCAAATCTATAGGGCGGCCACAGCGATCTTTTTATTGTGTATTTTTATATTAAGGAATAAAATAAAAATATTGTTCAATATATATATATATTTTAAAGTGATCAGCAAGAAAATAGCAAACGTAGCATTATTATTCAACAATATTATATTTCTCTCATTCTAATAGTTTGATCACTGACCAGTCGATAGCATGTCTGTGAAAGTTTGTTTCTGTCTTGTTCTGACCATCGTGCCATTATCTAAGCTATTTGAAATAGTTTCTACGAGTGTTCTCGTATGAGTTGTATCGTAATGGTGGACTGAAGCCACGCTCTGGAAGGTTTAACTAGTAACAGATGAAGATTGACAAGTTAAATATTCAACCAAAATAAACAATCTTTAAAATCGTGTAAAATTGGAGCTTTTGCTAATATAGAATAAATATACCAGGTATGTGTTTTCATTTTGTGATTATTTATTTCAGTTAGTGTATGTATTATTTAAGCCTTAGGTACCTGCATAGAAAGTCTTAAGACAGCACTGGGTCATCACAAAGTTTTTATACATTCGTTAAGAGAAAAATATTGTTTCACACCTATCAGCAAAGAAGTAAACTGGTACTTACTTATTCCTTGGTGTTATTATTATGATTTTAGGTTCATAAATATGTCTGATAGGAAAACAAAACGTCAATCTGGTGATTTTTATCGCAAGTGTAAGAATGAAAGTGACAAGAAAAAAGAAAAACCAGGTGGATCCATGCTGAAATTTGTTAAGTTTGACAAGTGTGACATGACAGCATCAATATCAGTCTATTCGAAATTTATATCAGACAGAAAGAGCGAAGTAGTTGTTGAAAAATCAAATAACAAGTCTGAAGTTTGTTTGAAATTGTGCCAAGAAATATTAGTGACTGAATCAAGGTGTGTTAAGGATAATCTGGTAAATAATAATAGTTGTGCTGAATTGATGACTGATAATGATACAGGGGATCCCTTTATCTGGTCACTGATTATTAGTAATCAGTTAATAGAACTCATAATCTAGAAGAAACCGGTAACACCTCAAAATATGAAATTTCCTACAGATAGCAATGTAAGATCATTTTCTGTCTCGCAGTATATGAGACTTTTTTTTATCTAATGGGGAAAAAGTTCAAAGAACTGGGTTAATCTATTCTACAAAATCGCTCACCTAAAGTACCCTTAGAGATAGAAAAAAATGCAAATTTTCATATTTTTATTTGCAGTAGTTTTTAATTTATGGCCTTCTAAAAAAAACAATTTTCTGCTGACATGTGATTACAAAATAAATTATTACTCAGGCTAAAAATGAGATAGAAGGCTGGGGGAGAAAAAAAATTGTAGCTTATTTTATAAGCTTTCATAAGATATGTAACATCACTAGTTTTGGACATTTTTTCAGTTTAAGGTCATACAAATAACTTTGACCTTAAATTTCTCAAAAGCCTGATTTTTTAAAATTTTGGAAAAAATCACACATGAACTAATGTATTTTAAGATTATTTGTGGAAAGTTTCATCATGGGATCACAGTGGGATCATGCGTTTGTCAATTTTCTAAACAAATTATGCAAAGGATAAACCATTACCATGTATAAGTAAGATTGCAATTTCAATTCACACCTGTCAATTCCTTTGGATAAAGATCACTATTTTTTTAGTTCAGAACAGTGATATTATACTAGCATGCTAAATAGGTTAAATAAGCTAACAGAGGAAGGGGAAGGGGTGTAGGCTGGCAGTGAGGTAATCAGCTTAGAAACATAACAAAGATTCTTAAAATGAAGGTTAGTTTATTGAAATTTATAAATAATTGTAGCTCTATTCAAGTTAGCATTGTCACAATCCCTTCTTCTATATTAACAACTTCTACAATATATTGTAAGATAATTTTGAAGATCTGTGATTGCTGCGCCCATATCTTCCTTGCAAAGCTAGTAAGTGCAGCCGGTGGGACAACTGGATTCCGCCAAGGCCAGGATTTGGCCAACAGGCACTTCTAGTTCATCTCTAAGTCCTGTGGGTATGTAAATGATGGAGCAGGAACTTCCCTTCCACCATATCAGTTGTCTCGTTCTTGATCAAAACTACACCAAGCCACCATTGAGTGTTGTACTCACACGTTCCATATCCTTTCACGTCTTCTAGTGTTGGTGTCTGTTTCAAACCTTCTCGTAATAAAGAAAACTTGAAAGATTGCTCACTCCTTGAAAATAACTTTGTCAGTATCTCTTTATCTGACACAGGTAGGAAACTGGAACTTATGGGTTCCTGGTATTGGTTTCGCAGCCAGAAATCACTCATCAAGCAATTTCTCTTTTTCTTTGTGTTGTTCACTATTGTAAAAAAGAACTCCATGGAGTATATATTGGCCTGGCTCCATCTAAACAGCTGTGATGGTGTCATAAATTGCTCTTCATAAGGTCGTTGGAGACTTGCCCTTGCTTCAAGTCTTTTCATGGCTCCCCCCAGATCATCACATACTCCTTTAACATGGGCTGTTGCGTAGAAATGCCATTCAGCCTTGATTCCAAACTCACTTTCATGGCAGCATATGTTGGAAAAGTTTTTTCTGTTTGTAAACTGTGCAGCAGAACCATCAGAGAAGTGGTAGAATTTTTTCAAATCACTTTAGGAGAGTTAAGGCACAACTGATGCTAGCTGTTGAATCCTCACCTACAAGAAGCGATCTATGCAGGTTTCAACATGAAATACCCAGACCTGTTGCTTGGTGCTGTCTCAGTGTCTTGCTTGTACATGACTGCAGTCTGCTTAGTCATATAGGAACGATACTAACACGCCCTTAATCTGTCATATTTTGTTGTTTTCCTATGATACTGATCTCACACCCAACAACCCCTTTCCCCTCCTAGGAATTAGTTTATTTAACCTATTTTAGCATGCGAGTATATCACCGTTCCAAACTAAAGCAAGAATGATCTTTATCCAAAGAAATTGACAATTGTAAATATAAATTGCAATCTTACTCATACACTAATGGTTTATCCTTTGCATTATTTATTTAGAAAATTGACAAACACATGATCCCTTGATAAAACTTTCCACATACATAAGTTCATTTTTGATTTTTTCCAAGATTTAAAAAAATTAAGTTTTTGGGAAATTTAAGGTAAAAATATGTATATGACCTTGAACTAAAAAAATGTCCAAAACTAGCCATGTCACATATCATATGAAGGCTTATAAAAATAAGCTACAAAAGTTTTTTTACCCAGCCTTCCATTTCATTTCTAGACTGAGTATTAATATATTTTGTAATTGCATGTCAGCAGAAAATTGCGATTGGTTTGAGATTTCAGAGTGCCGTAACTTAAAAACTATTGCAGATAAAATTATGGAAATTTGAATTTTTTACTCTCTTTGAAGGTAAATTAGGTGAGCCAAATTTGAAAAAAAATCCAAGAGGGTAAGGTTTTTTCAATGATTCACTTTATACGGAATGACCCTATAGAAATGTTGGCTAAGTTTGACCCTGTTATCTCACAGCATGTCAATAACATAACAAAATCTTAACCTGCTATAAGTCATTACTTAGGCCATGATTTTCAAAATGAAATCATAACGGTTTTAGCAAAAGGCATGAAATAAAAAATCAAGTAATTTGTAAAGAAGATAAAATATTTTTCGGTAATTCTAGACTGCACACCAGATGCCATTCTGAACAGATAGCGTTTCTATTAAGAATTGTAGATATTGACACTTCTAATGTTGCAGTTCAAGAACTATTTCTTGGGTTTTATTCAGTTTCAGACACTTCAGGGGAAGGATTATGTAATTATCTTCTAAGTGAGCTCTTAACAGGTTATGACTTAGATATTCAAGATATGCATGGATATGTATGATAATGGGGCAAATATGCGTTGTAAGAATAGTGGCCTGCAGAAGAAAATTAGGGAGGTAAATCCTAGAGCTTTTTTGTACCTCATTAATTAATTCATTAAATTTAGTTGTAAATGATGTTGCCAAAGTAACATTGGAAACAGTTAATTTTCATAACACTATCCAAGAAATGTACACATTTTTGTCTGCATCCCCTTCTAGGTGGGACATACTAAAGCATGATATCTCAAGATTAACATTGAAATCTGTATGTGAGATAAGGTGGGAGATTAGAATAAAAGCAGTGCGACCTCTTAGATTGCAATTAGGTGAAGTCTTGAAAAGCTTAAATGACATAATAGACGACAATTCAAGAGACATGAAAACAAAACATACAGCTCAATGTTTGTTAGATCAGGTTACATCATTTAAATTCAATGGCTCAGTCGTTATATGGAACAATATTCTGTCAAAAATTGATGTTGTAAGTAAAATGTTGTAGTGCCCTCAATCCAACCTAAATGGATCTCTTAATGTTTTGAGGGAGCTTGTTAAATTTCTATGTGAAGCTAGATCTGATGAAGCTTATAGTAAATATATTAGGGATGTAGAAGCTTCAGCTGCAGAAGTAAATGTAGTCAGAATTTCTAGTGGTAAGGAGTAGAAAAAAAATTCACCTTTTTTGCTATGAAAGTCCAGATGAACAAATTACAAATCCAAAAGAAATGTTCAGAATACAATTCTATCCAACAATCGTTGATACGGCCTTAAATTCCATTTAGGAAAGGTTTGAAAATCTAAATGAATGTAATAAAGTATCTTAATTTCTTTGTGAATTTCAAATTATATTTGGAAGAAGGTATAGGAAAGGTGGATCGAAACATATAAAAGGGACGAACATAATATGGCTTTTACAATGAAAAGAAGAACACAGTTCACACTATACATTGCTGCCACTGGACAAAGAGGTAATGGTTGCCTCTTAAAGAAATTCGATCATCACCACTCAATCCCCCTGACCTAGGTTTCATTCTATCGGAACTCATCAGAGAGTAGTGTGAAACACGCAACACAACTTCCTAAAAGAGGAAACAAAAAAAAAACACAAAAGGGAGAAAATGGATAGTTGTAAAGAATGAAAGGACACATAGATAGGAACATGTAAAAAGTATAACACAAAGGACAAACACAAGAAAAGGACAGTGAATGCGAATATATAATATATCTCTATAAGGAAGACCTCTTTTTGCTTTATGAGGTAATTGTATTATATTTGGAGAAGGTATAGGAAGGGTAGATAGAAATTTCGAAAAATTAATGAAGAGATAATTAAAAAATCTTGTTTGGATTTAGATTATTTCCTTCACGTAAATAAAGGAAGTACAAGTTTTAAGGATATTGATGGTATGGAGCTATTCAATGAGATGATAACGTAGAGAGTTTTGAGCAGTGAAATTTCAGATCCATTAAAAAACTTTCATGTATTACAAAAAATAACTTAATGTCATTATTTCCTAATCTATTCATAGCTTTGATAATTCTTCTGACATTACCAGTTAGAATAGCCTCAGGAGTTTTTCAAAACTAATACTTAGAAAAACATATTTAAGAACGTCTATGACTCAAAAAGAGGTTTAGTGATCTAGGACATTTAACTATAAAGAAGAAATTGTGGGAAAGTTTAGAATTATCAGAGGTCATTGACAAATTGCAAATAAGAAAGCAAAGAGAGTGCAGTTATAAATGTATTATAGCCGAAATTTGGTTACTTCTGTGTGATATTTTTGTATAGTTTTGTTTTGAATAAAAAATGAAATAAATTTTTCAAATATCCAAGTTGAATAAATATATCATACAATATTTTCTATAAAATATTTTTCATCATGAAATGGCTGTTCACACAAACTAAGTAGCAACTGTTTTTGCATTTATGCAATTTGTTTGTAGAACAGTTTCACTATTTGGCCAAGAGAGTGTTAGCAGGCACGATATGTCAGCTTATTTCCTCTATTGATGAAAAATAAAAACATGGCCCGATTTATTCTATAGCTTGATTCACCATGATTTGCCCTATTTGTACTAGGGATCCACAGTGACATGGGCGGCAAAATGTCTGTGGCACGCAAGCGGCCAACAACCTAGAACAGGTCCTGGTCATAGCCATAGTATGAGGAGTTATAGTCATTTGATCAGAGGTCAAATGTATATCTGTGTTTTAGTCTTTATAGTCTTGCTGTAAGATCAGCTGTCAAGTCATTGTAATAATCAAAATTTGGAAGAGTAAGGGATTGGATAAGAGTGAATTTAATATTCATTGGTATACATTTTTTTCAGACAATTCAGTGAGTGAAGGCAAAAAACAATTTTTTAACATATATGTTTGGCATGATTATTAAATGTAAGGTTTTCATTTATATGTAAACTAAGGTTATTAACAACAGACATGAATTAAATTGGGCTGTTATTTAAATTTATTTGTTGTACAGATGCGAGATTCAATGAGAAGAGTAATCTTTTTGACCCTATAATAAGAGATTGAGATTTTTTAGGATTGACAATAAGACCATTTTGTAGTGACAATCAATATGAGAAAGAGAGGATAATAACTAAAGTTGGGAATCATCGGCATATAGATGATGTTGAGAATGTTGCAAACAACTTGGGAGATCATTTATAAACATTGAGAAAAGGAGAGGGCCAAGGACCGAAACCTTGTGGCACTCCAGATGTCAATAATAATAATAATATTTAGCACCGCGTCTTACTACCCGTTCGGGTTATACGCTTAAGTACTAATTACTCTAATGGATTAGGAATTGGGAAGGTTGAAATTAGAGGAAGTGAACCCGCATTTGCGTGGAAGGAGAGTGGAAAACCATTTAGGAAAAACCACCCCCAGTTCACCCGACCGAGATTCGAACCTCGATCTCCCCGTCCTCGGTGGTCTGACTCAACACGACTAGCACGTTAGCCAACTACGCCACTGAGGCGGGTCAGATGTCAATGAACGCCATGTTGACCGAGTGTCACCTATCATGACACATTGTTGGCGGTCAGTTAGGTATGACTGCAGCCATTGAGCTGAACTTACTGAAGAATGAAAGTTTGTTTTAATCTAGCAAGAAGAATATCGTGGTTAATGGTGTCAAAAGCTTTGCTAAAGTCTAACATTGCCAAAAGCTTCAGCTGTCTTCTATTCATGGCTAGTTTTATATCATCAGTTACATTTATGAATGATTTGGTAGTGCTGTGATGTGGTCGAAACCCAGATTGGTAATTGTCTAGCAACTTGTGATGGTTTATGAAGCTATAGATTTGTCTGTATACGATATATTCAAAGGCTTTTGATAGCGCTGTAAGTATACTTATAGGTGTATAATCTGTTACTGAAGAGGTTGGCAAAGGGGTTTTAAGGATAGGCCTCACTAATGTAGATTTCCACAAAGATGGAAAAATTCCTTTTTGTAGAAAATGATTAAAAATATCTCTTATAGGGTTTAAAACGTAAAAAAAAATATTTTTTTTTATAAATGTGATTGAAAATTGGTCATTTCCTTGTAAATTTGTTTTGATTCACTTAATTGACTGTACAACGTTTGCTAGTGTTACTGCTTGAAGAATGAATTTATTATGATTTAAGAACTGAGACAGTAAATTAGTTAGCATCCTATTTTTATGAACAGGATCAACTAAATTTGAAGTATTCACATAATGAGAATTAAGATTATTAGATGCTATGGGGATAATATTAAGTCATGATGACAATTTGTTCACGATTGCGTACTTTGTCACAATAATGTTGAGTCCATGTACGTGTTGCGTCAAGTGTACATATAGTTCAATTACATGTAAATAAGTTTAGATTTATCAGACGAGTGTGACAACAGATCTGTGTTGAAGTCTCCCATGATGCCAACATTGTCATAAGTACTGTAACAAAATTAATCATTATTTCAGTTTAAAATACTGTCATATCCCCAACTTTAGGTGGTTTATAAACTACAGCCAGCAACATTGTTTGTGTTTGTATAACTATCTATAAAATAAGATCCAGGAGAAGAAGATAGTGTATTGTAGCTTACATCACTTTGAATATCAGTAATAGCAAGATGGCAGAAAGTGAGTAGAAAGTGTCTGTAGTGGCTCTGGCATAGATATCAAAATTACATTCATTATTATTAATAATTCTATGGACCCTGATTTGTGGTAAATAAAATGAATGGATTTTGTTAAATAAACTTGTTTAATTCATTTGACTATTCCTGACTTACTATTATCACAAGTATTTAAATAACATTAGTGATGTGGGCTGGGTAAATACCCTATGGGTAGGGTAGCTATGAATAGATATTTACCCTGGTATTTACTCCTGCTTTGGGTAAATACCCAAAATTAGGGTATTTATAACTTTAAGTAATTTTTTGGATGTATAATCATTCATTTTAACTATAGTAATACTATTAAAAATAATTTCAACAGTTTATAATGTAGACTTATCCTTATAGTTAGGCCTATTTTAATTTAAAATAACTTTATTTTATAATTAAGAAAATATATGCCTTATTAAACTTTGTCTCAAAAACAACACTTATCAAACAGTGAATTCATATTTTGTATTTTGGTTTTCTTAGTAGGCCTATTTTAAAACCATTCTCGATTTTGTCAAGCCAAAAAGTGAATGTTTAGAGATATAAGCTTACAATAAGGTGTTTTCATTTTTTTGTTTGTTTGATTGAGTTGAGGTTAGATAAAGATAACCTCCTGTCTATGTGGTACTCAACATGAACATATATAGATTTACGATGTGCTAATTTTGTTAATTTAGAGTGTCAAAAAAGTTATCACGTTTAAGATTGAATCTAATATGTTGTGTGAAGATCTTAGAAAATAAAACTAGTTATTTAAAGTTTATGAACGCTTTCAAGAACTCTCAAAAATAGTGTTTACACTGAAAATTTTCAACAACTTAATGTCAAAACAATGGACATTTATACTCAATCGTCCTACTAAGTTAACAATAAAGTGAATGAGAGGATGGTTTGGATGGTTAAAAATAATAAAATGCATCTTTTATTTAAAGGGGATTCTTGAGACTTTAGTTAAGTGATTAAGAATATAAGGATATTATATTTCTTTATAATGAATTGTTTGCAATCTATTCACTTCAGGATAACTAGGTCTAACTACTAATTATCGGTTTCAGATAAATTTAGTAAACCTTTTATGATTAAAAAACCTAGGCCTAAACCAAACTGCATGTAAATAATAATACATTTTGATAGTGTTATGTTTCAAAGAAAATATTCTTTTAACATTCAGTGTAAGCGTACTATCCCCACTCTTGGCTTACATTATGATATAGGCCTATTTAAAGTTAGATTATGTGAAAAACACACAAAAACTTTTTGAGATTATTATATTGGGCAAGTTTAAATCATGTAACATAAAACATCTAATAAATTAAAAAAACTAGCAAACATAACCTCGTAACGCAAACCAAAGACAAGTAAAATGTCTGCTAAACTTAGCGTCACGCTACTTGGAAAATATTTGCGCACACAAGGACTTTGCTTTAGAAAATTGGTCGGCCATAATAACTTTTGACGCAAAGTCTAGCGTCTCTCTACTAATGCTCACAAATTTGTTTTGCGTCGTGGTCATAATAGCCCTGCTGGTAAAACCAGATGGGGTAGCCACTTGTATTGTTAGAGTTTGTTAGCCGACAAGCCTGTTCTTCAAAAACTAGCATTTAGTGAAGAGAAGCTTAGCTTTCCTCAAATATGAAAAGAAGACTGCTTGACGATTGTGTGTTCTAGGTGTGTTTTCAAAAGATGACTAACATCTGTAATCCCACTGAAGACATGATAACTGGGATGAAATCAAACACTCCCCAGATTCACAAAATATATTCAAAATTAAACGAGTTTGAATCAACCTTAAATAAAGAAATCCCTGTGTCCCCACTCCAAAAAGCTGAAGAGAAAACGCTTTTGACAAAGTTTACAGAACAGAAAAAATGTTGAGTTGGCCAAATTCCCCTGGCAGCCAATATTTTGAATCCAACAGCACAAGGCAACAAATTGAAAGCAACAGAATTGATTGAAGGAAATTGTGAAGTAAATTAGCACATGGACTTGAAAGGTTGTAAACATTTGGCAAGATTTAGCTGACTATAGAAGTAAAGGACTGTAGCAGTGTCAGTTCATTTGGGATGGCGTGGCTGAAAAATGAGTTAAGCCCAATGTTATGGTGGAGGGGCTTATGAGGAACTTGTGTGTAAGGTGATGTGGCAATAAGAATCCTTGGGGCCCCTGTCACATCAGTTGCCACAGAAATAATATTTAGTACATTCACTTGGATTCATAACAAAAAATAAACAGATTAACAACACACCAGGCAGCCAAGTTAACATTTTTTATCTCATAACTGGAAATTACTAAACAACAGCAACAAACCAAAAGAGGAAAACAGTGACATATCATCAGAACACTACATCTTCTTGTGAAAGTGATGAATTAAATACAGAATAATTATTATTAAGTAATGAGATTGACGTGAAGAGGGCAATGGATTTGTATCATCTAATTCATCCTGCATCTCATTATTGGATTTTTAAACACAATGTATATGTAATAGTATACACTAAATGTAACATTATATTACTGGAGAGAGGATGAATTGATTTTTATAAAAATTGTCTAATTCACACTATATTTCTAGCAAGTGTGTATCTTTTCTGCAAAGTTGAGTCAGAAAGTTTTCTTCTTTCTATAGTTTTACACCATTAGTGTATAAATAAAAACAGTTAAAGTCACTTCTGATCTGTTAATGTTATTTCCACCTACTTTTTTTGTTTATTTTAAGATTGTGTAAGCCTTAAAATACACAAGTTATAGGTAAATAATCCTGGGGATTAAGAAACGGAAAGTTATAAAGAAGGATTAATTTTAAAAGGATTAAAAAACTCTTTTGCAAGGAAACTTAAAAACAATAATGCAGGGTTTCTACAGTATTTGTAAAAAAAAATTCCCTCACTATTTTCCCAAGTTCCCTGACCAACTTCTCACAAAATTTCCATTATAATTTTAAGTGCATTTATTTTGGTCTCCTCCTCCCCTACAGCCGAACTTGCCTCACCTCTCATGGAAGAATAAGAAAGCAGACGTCTTGCCAATCAGTTCAGGGAAAATTATGGAAAAATAATAAAATATATCTAACCCCATCAAAAAGGAGAGGCTGACATTCATCTGCAATTGTCTTGCAGAAGGCTAGTATACACTTCAGGAATAGATCACAGATTGCTATTTTCATTGTATCTACAGGTTTTGTTTTAGGAAGCTTTGCTTCTTTGAGAAACTTAACAACGTGGTTCTAAATTTGTAATGCCCTTTGAAAGCACTTTGCATTCTCTAACCACCACACATCACAGAATGTCAAAGGGAAATTTGTACACCCTGTCAACTGGGTAAACAATGCTTGAAGGGCTGGAGATTCAGTGACCAGGTAGTACATGTGACGCAATAAGCAATTTATATCCCAATTAACAGATTCCACCCCTGTTCTCAAGCAATCATGAACAACATGAAGCCCACATGTTCCCAGATTTAGCAAACTACAGTGTCTGTGACAGATTTGATGTGTTCCTGAAAAAGTGTTATATACTTTAAATCAACATTTGGGCCATCCATTGACACTTGTATCAACTTAGAGAGTGGAAGAGGAGAAATACCATCCAAGAAATGTCTCAGTAATTCTTCAGCGTTGCTCCTATCGAAATACACACTGTTTAAGTAACGACTGACGACTTTATGATTTTTCTTGTCCCAAAATCTGACTGCAATGTCCATTTGCTCTCTTTAAATAACTTTATTTAAGGTTTCATCAAAACAAATTACAGTGTATAACCCAAACTGGTAGTAAGATGCAGTGCTAAATAATAATAAAAAAAACCAAGTTGTTACATGATTTTAGGCGGTCCAGTAAATTGTTCTGAAAGAATGCAGCAAAGCCATGCACAAGGAAATATGCAACCATGTCTACACCAAGAGTAAAAGCACTGGCATTCTGGCAATAGAACACTCGAGAAACATCAAACGAAAAATTGTACTTAAACTACTGCACAAATTGAAAGACATTTTTTGGTAACCACTTGCAAAGCCCAAATGACTTTCGCCTTAGTTATATAATCTTTTACAAGAAAAGTGTTAGGGTTTCTTCGAGGCACTATATTGCTCTGTGGCTTTACAGTTTCTGATGAAACAGAAGTGTGACATGAATTGTAATTTCCCTGACTTTTTTTTTCCCCTGACTTTTTGGACCGTAGGAATACTGTAATGTTAAAAATTACTTATTAACGTGTTCAATTGAATAGTTAGCTCTCGTAATTTGCAGTAAATAATTGTATAACCATTTTTTATATATTATGTAAAATTATATGTATTGTAGAACTAAAAAAGAAAAATGAAAAACTGAGTTTTCAAGGGAAATTCATAAATACCTGTGTATTTACTCTTAATTATAAATACCCGGGTATTTTACATTTCTAAATAACATAATTAAAGATTTTACTTAAATATTGTATTACTCTTTAATTACAATTTTCATAATGAAGGCCTACTTATTATAAACTAGTTAGTAATCTTTTTAAATTATATGCCTTGAACACAATATATTACATGCATACATGGTACACAACAATCTAGTTTGTACTAAACTATTTTTACCAGACAAAAAATCTTACACATTTTTATCAGGCATACATGCCAATCACCAAAATACAAGGAAAGCATTATTTCCAAATTTCTAAACCAGTCCAGCTTAGTGTTTTACAAGCTAAATATAATTTTTTTCAGCTTTATCAAATATGTAAAAGCCATCTTTTGAACATTAAAGTTCTATTTAAAATATACATAAGACTTAAGGAATTTTTAATTTTCATTCACCCTCTATTAAATAATTTTCCATGTAACAATACTTAGTCTCCACATTTGAAAATAACATTACTTGATAGTGACGTTAAGATGGAAGACCAAAGGCATTATTATAAACATATCTCAATCAAGCTTAGCTACAGTGTCATTTTATTCTTCTCTTTTAAATATGTGTCTTTGGAGATAATATGGTTGTGAAAGTAGCCAGTTCAAACAATTCTCTTACTAATAATCTTTGGTTTAGGGAAAATAATTATTTTGTATTAGCACAGTTGGTGCTATTTATTTTTCAGACTATTTGAGGATAAAGGTAAATAGCAACAATGTTGTTAGTGTTAATTCTCATTTAAATCAACAAAATTAACCATTGAGCATTTAAAAGGCAAAATTGTAAATTTCGCGAAAATATTTTATTTTGTTTATTTTGCGAGTATATTATTACTTCAAAAATGCTACAATGATCTTTAAATATGTTTTGATAGTAGTTTTAGCGTGCTGAGTAAAAGTTCATAAAAACATGTCTCGCTAAATTTCGTTGACTATGATAAATACTTCTCTTAGTTAAATCTCACTCCGCCAGAAGTAATTAGGCCTACCAAGTGTTGTTCATTAATTTAATAATGGCTTTATTAAAGTGCTATTGGTTTTGTTTATTTTTTGTGCATTACCTCTGCTCCATGTGAAAATGTCACCAACTATGAAAAGTGTGCTCAAAAGATTTGAGAAGTTCGAAGCAAGTGTAAATGATACTATTCTCAGTCTTGAGTCCAGGGCAAATGGTGGGGAGATTGAAACTATTGGGTTGACTCAGGAAGCTAGTGAATCACTTGAGATCTAAACAAGAAAGTGATTTTGAAGAATACAACCCAATAAACTGTTTGCTGGTCCACGGAATGCCAGAGAAATCAGGCGAGGACATGAGGACTGAAAATGTTTGGGACACCACTTAATGTTAAGATTGAGGCTCATGTCATCAAAAAGCAAGCCAAAAAGAACATCTTCAAGCTCTGGAGGACGGAAAAAAGCCAATTATATATCAATTCACAAGCTGCCAACCTCTCTCGCTTGTTTTCTGTACCAAGATCTCCATTTTCATAACAGAGTCATTTATGTCTGTGAGACAATAAACTCTCAAGATAGCGAGGAATAGACTGGACACAGGATGACAGAATAGTTACTGTGGGTGATCAAGGTCATCAGATGGACAACAGAGACTGAGTGAATTGTATAAATTATGATGGATAGCCAACACTTACCTGAGTGTTGGAGTAGGAATTATTTAGATAATACACTTATGTTATTTGTAGGTTTTTTGTCCAGGCAAACTTAGTTATTATATTTCCATGTGGGGGAGAAATGTTTGCCCCTCTCTGCCCTAAACAATGGATTTATTGGTTTGTTCAAATTATGTATTCTGTTGAGGGTCTCACCCAATGGCGTCCTGCAGTTTCTTGTGAAGCTGTTGATACAGAGCAACATTGTAGGTACCCATGATGTATGTGACGGCCATCTTGAGAGCTTCAAGTCGTAGAGTGGGACAATGGTCAGCAATATATATAAGCCTGTACAGTCGGGCCAGGCCTGTGTAACTGTTGGTGTAAGCCTCCAAGTCCTGAAACCAATACAACAACCTTAAGATGGTCGACAAGACCTAAAACCAATACAACAACCTTAAGGTGGTCGACAAGACCTAAAACCAATACAACAACCTTAAGGTGGTCGACAAGACCTAAAACCAATACAACAACCTTAAGATGGTCGACAAGACCTAAAACCAATACAACAACCTTAAGGTGGTCGACAAGTCCTGAAACCAATAGAACAACCTTAAGGTGGTCGACAAGTCCTGAAACCAATACAACAACCTTAAGGTGGTCGACAAGTCCTGAAACCAATAGAACAACCTTAAGATGGTCAACAAGTCCTGAAACCAATACAACAACCTTAAGGTGGTCAACAAGTCCTGAAACCAATAGAACAACCTTAAGGTGGTCGACAAGTCCTGAAACCAATACAACAACCTTAAGGTGGTCGACAAATCCTGAAACCAATACAACAACCTTAAGGTGGTCGACAAATCTTGAAACCAATACAACAACCATAAGGTGGTCGACAAATCCTGAAACCAATACAACAACCTTAAGGTGGTCGACAAATCCTGAAACCAATACAACAACCTTAAGGTGGATCGACAAGTCCTGAAAACAATACAACAACCTTTAGGTGGTCAACAAGTCCTGAAACCAATACAACAACTTTAAGGTGGTCAACAAGTCCTGAAACCAATACAACAACTTTAAGGTGGTTGACAAATCCTGAAAACAATACAACAACCTTTAGGTGGTCAACAAGTATCATATGTTCAACTTATGTTAACATTTTGTTTAAAAGTTAATGTTAATATATGAGTTTAATTGTTTTGTTTGAGAAGCGCTATCGATTTATTGGTTAGTGATTTGTTCCGGTTTGAAATGCAATTTTTTTTTTAATCTTTAAAGCGCTGCACTAAGCAAGCTATTCTTTTAATCACATTGTATCATTTATTATCAATTAAAACAAGTACAGTTTCTTAATATCCTTCAAACCTTCTTAGTTTCAATTTATGACAAAGTCTTGTTTTCAGAATTAAATTGATATTAGAACAGATTTAGTTTTGGTCTTTTAAAAAGAATGTTCTATGTTCTAAGCTTCAGCAATGTTTATGACCTCTATTGAAACCAGGGGCAGACTCTATAGTAGGTGATATAAATATTGTTACAGACATATAACATTGATCCATCCTTTTTTTTCTAAACAGTTGAATGTTGGACATTTTATACCCTTTTGGCTGGTTACAAGTTTATTTTTAACTTCAACATAAATATTTCTGTTGACATATAAAATTGATAAATACCGTACTACTTGTTTTAATATTTATATAAAAATATGAAAATGTTAGGTAAAAGAAGAATTTTTTATAATTAATTAGGTACCTATATTAAAAAATGAGATTTATCACACACTTTGCCACAAAATGTTTTTAATGCGAGCAACAGTGTTTTTTTTTTGTAGAGGTAGTTTCATTAACATTGTCTTGATAAAAAGCTATGTATAGGCTACATCAGAGAGCTAGAGAGGTTTACGGACAACAGTTTGGTATTTGAACAAGAAGAAACAATGTGTAATGTTGTCATGAATGTAACAAACTTCACTTACAATTTGAAACAAGATTTATTTATGGGCATGAGTGACTGCAATTTTTACACTGAATGACAGAAAAATTACATCTTTCATCAAAGTATGAATATGTCTCCCCAGGCCAAAAGACCTGTTGTGTGACCTTATGTCGCTAGTCGTTAAACTCTTGTCACGTAGTAAGACATACATGTGTAATAAAAATACAAGAAAATTATAATAAACATTTGTCTTTCATTTGAGATGTAAATAGTACATCTGGGCCAATAGTGTTGTTTTCAAATTATTACAATACCTAATTTCCATTTTTACATATTTCGAAACTAATATTTCTATAAGAAATAGTAATTATCTATAAAAACTATGTATATCTTTAATGGCAACCATTTTCTTTTATTTATGTTTCCATCCATCTTTACTGTACCTTCATATATAATTTCATTTATAGTGAAATTAACCAATAATAGGTTCCCTGTGACCCCAACACTACAGAGAACCCCTTGAAGGAGAGTTGAGAATACTTGCCATGCTGGAGTTCTCAACAATGTAAGGTTCTTCTTCGTTGTTATCATTATCTTCTGGGGCTGCATCCACCTGCATAGGTTCCACAGCGCTCTGGAAACACAAACAAAGCATATCAAGCTGAACTTCATTCTCACCCTGAGAGGCCTCCAATCTCACTCCAACAGGCCTCCGATCTCACCCTGACAGGCCTCCGATCTCACCCTGACAGGCCTCCTATCTCACCCTGACAGGCCTCCTATCTCACCCTGTCAGGCCTTTATTCTCACTCCAACAGACCTCCAGTCTCACCCTGTCAGGCCTTTATTCTCACTCCAACAGACCTCCGATCTCACCCTGACAGGCCTTTATTCTCACTCCAACAGGCCTCCAGTCATTTCAACCAATCTATTTGGTGCATGGGATCAAAAATGAGGGCCATTTTTGATCCAATGGACCTTTTTTTTATGATGAGGTTTTTTGTAATTTGTAATTTACAACAAAAAATTTGATGGTATTAATTCTATTTTCTTTTGTTGAAAGGTATGAAACATGAGTGCTAATTCAAGTTCTAGTGAGAACTGTCCTATCTGCAAAGACAGTTTGACAGACGAAGCAGTGATTCAAGTTCATGAGAAGGGTGCTGATGGCAGAAATGCAGCAAGTGTTCTGAGAGGTGACAGCGTTGTTGTCAATGCTGGCTGCAATGTCGGAAACATTATGTAAATAAAAAAGACAGAATTGAAGAAATGTGATTCCAGTACACTTGAACCGAGGAAAAGTCAACGTGTGTCTGCCGGACCTTTCAGGAGTAAACGTGGTTGCCTTTTCTGTGTGACACTTGTTTCCCTTGGAGGTTTTGAGTACGGCTAGGTAAGGACAGTCGCATTTGCCAGGAACATCAAGGAGTGCTGTGAAAGTCGTTCAGATGACTGCTCATTGAAAGTAAAAGGGAGGATTGAGTACTATGGCGGAGATCTTCATGCAGCTGACTGCATATATCATCATGTATGTAGTGTGGATTTCTGCACCGGATATGATTTGCCACATCAATTTAGAGATGATTTATCTGGTTCTGAGGAAAAGTGTAGAAAATTGGGGCGTCCTAAAGATGCTGCCCAAGAACAGGCTTTCTTAAGAATGTGTGGTTATCTTGAAATGAATGATGAAGAACCGTTGACCATTTCAGACCTTCAAGAAAAAATGAAGGAGTTCTTGAATAGCGTTGATATGTCTCCTAACTGCATAAAATATCTTCAAGTACCTTGGGGAGGATATTGACCTGTTAATTCTTCTTCTACATTACGCTGAAACTAATGGCAAACCACTGTATTTTAGATCGGATAATCAGTCATGAGTCATTCCAAAAGGGTATTACATCAATAACTTGAAGTATATTCTCAGCAGTGAATTATGTGCACAGTTGTTATTTTTTCATGCATTCACAGGATGTGATTACACCTCACGTATATATGGTGTTGGTAGAAAATCGGTATTCAAAAAACTTTTAAAAGGTTATCGTGTCCTTCATTTCTGTGGAACTGCATTCCCTTTACCAGGCAGGAACCCCGCTGATATAGTAAGTCTTGGAGTCAATCGATGGCTGTTATTTTTGGTGGCAACAGTACTATCAGACCATGATATGGATGAGTATGGCTAGTGAAATGAATACTGTGAACCGAGGTTGGAAACTCGATGGCGATGAACTTGTACCAATAAAGTGTGATATGAATGCTGCACCAGACACCCTATTGGAAATTATACACTGCAATTGTAAAACTGGTTGCAGTGGTAACCATTGTATTTACAAAACATATGACTTCCATGCAGTTCTGTATGTGGATCATTTCAAGTTACGCATTGTGACAACCAGGTGTCAGATGAACTAGAGGACAGTGATCAGGACCAAGAGACAACGAAGGACTTTATTTACCCCCATATTGCTGCACTTTTTCTTAACCTAATCAAACGTGTACTTTGTAGAATATATATTTTTTAGAAAAAAATAGTAATGTATACAATATGGTTAAAATTTGTTACGATAATAGAAACATACAACTTAATATTTGTGTTCTTTGACCTAATAACTAGTATTGTACCTATATTGTTCATTGTTGGTCCCCATTTTTTATTCCATGGACCAAATTTATTGGTTGAAATGAATTCCTTGACCATAAAAACTGTAAGTTTGATAGATAATTAATTGTTCTACACTTAAAAATAACAAAGTTACAGGAGTTTCGCCGATTTTCAAGGTTAGCGGTGGCCATCTTGAAAATAACCCACTTCTAATTATTAGACTTTTTTTCTGTCGATCAATACACCTAGTAATGACAAAACCATTCACAGACCTTTTGTTGGAATCTGTCCTGAGCTAGGAGGCTTCTTTTACTAAATTGACCCGTCTAATTGAAAACATGCAGGAACTGTCATCAAAATGCTGCAGGCATTTTTTTAAAAATATTTGCCATCAGTACATTCAGTTCAGACTTATGAAAACATCGTTGAAAGAAGATGAAGTGATTATCCATGTGGATTTATCAGAAAATTACAACTTTAAGTATAGTAGCCATGTTCAAGGTGTACATTTTGGATAATCCTTGCAACAAGCTAGTCTACATACAAGTGTAATTTATGGAATGAAAAATTCAAACGAGCCAGTTAGTTTTTGTTCACATTCTCCAAATGTAAGCTATGGACCACAAGCAATATGGTGTCACCTTGATCCAATTTTAAGTATGACCAAGGAATAGAACAACTAATATTAACTGCTTACACTTATGGAGTGATAGTCCCTCTAGCCAGCACCGATAGAAGAATAAAACCATTTGAAATGGAATTCTGTGTGGTTACCTGGAATTGTTAAGGCCTATATTAATGTGCCCACTCTGAAACCTGTACCTGGGAACAGTGCTAAATTGATCAAGTGATTTCTTCTGAACCTTTCAAATATCATACAGGAAAATAAGTTGTTACACTTGCAGCCATTATGAGTGTTCTCGTTGGAGAGTTGGAAAAATTCAAATTTTCTCAAAATGGGAATGACAATTGTAAAACAAACACTGTTAAGACCAGCATACAGCCTTTGGAAAGCCTAAGGGAATCTTTAGGAAAATGGGTAATTGTTTGATACAAGAATGAATTTTATCCAAGCAGTCATTGATGTGAGGTAGGTGTGAAGGTAGAGAGTATGCATTCTTCTGGTCGAAGTAAAAATACATTTTCCTGGCCAATAATTAGGGATGCCTTAATTTACATAACAGAGGATATTGTAAGTGTGATGCAGGAACCACCAAATATACTACAATCAGGGCAAGTGGAAAACCCAACAAAATTGTCGAATGAACTCCACTTGAGTGCAGTTTCTACTTAACTTAATAGAGAAGAAATTACATAGCTTTCAAGGCTATATATACTTGGCTAGCTTTAGTTTAATACAAGTTAACATTATTTTTTAATTAGTATTATCAGGATTTGTGTCTGTAGTTAAATATAAAAGTAAATTGTTTTAAATACCTTCAACAGTCAGGAGTGTTACCATAAATGTATTAATGTTACTCAAATAAGTTATATAATATATTTAAAAAAATTAGTTTTGTGGTCTGCTATTGTTTTAAAAGCTATGCACTTATAGTCTACTTTTGTAATATAGGCCTGTATTAATAAATAAAAAATAAATATATATTTTTTGGTGGTGTAGTTGTCACATTTTTTAAGTATTGGCTCAACTATAACCTAAGTGTGCAATAAAGGTCAAATCGTATTCACCTATTAGTTAAGTGCATAATATAGGGTGTACCAAAAGGCCTATACACTACACTACAAAGAGAATTCAGACATTATCCAAGGTTTTAGTCAAGGTGAATATAAGTTTTCACCAGCAGAGTCGAGTCTTGACTGTACTGACCTAGGCCGTGTGTGACAAGGAAATATTGCAACAGTATCTCGAGGAATATTACAATATTAACAGTAAGCCTCTGCTATGTCTTTTCTTTGGCCAACATAGTCAAAATTTGACTATATATTATAAATTTTATTCATTATATTTCATTTTTATCTAACTATCCAAGCTAATCAATTTTAATTAGGTTTATGCCTTATCTTTAACATGTTAATAAGATTAAGTGCTGTTAGATAGTATTGTCTTGTGTAGATGTCCATCCACATAAACCTGCCGATGTGTTGGGGATTTAATGTAGTCCTATATATTAATACGCATTAACCGTTTACAAGGAGTTTATACAGTTTTATTTTTTAAGTAACAAATCTAACTCTTGTAAATGAATAATTGTTGTTTTATTATCTTGATTAATAAAACTTTGAATGTCTTGTAAAGAAACCACCATAAATATATCATCAATCATTGATTATGTAGGCAATATTTTAGCAGGTGATAATATTTTAGGTGCACAATATTTATTATGTTTTAAACAAAGAAAAAAACAAGCTTGACCTCTCATGTGTGAATGGTTATGAACATTTTTATCATTGTTTTTAGAATATTTTTATTAGAAGGATTTGAAGGCTCAGAGTAGCCTAATAGAATATAGTCTAACTCTCTAGGGCCCTGCTTCAAAATAGCAATTAGGCTAGGTGAGTTTTTTAAGAATTTTTCCACATTTGTTTTGTTATAATTGGGAATTTGCTTATGTTGTTGCGTGAATAAGTGCTAGAAAACATTAAATTTAACATAATTTGACAGAGAAAAAAAAAAGAAAAAGAACCCTGTCCTTGGCATTGGCACACTATAACAGCAGTGTATACCAACATGGTATTTTATTGTGCGAGCGGTTGAGTGACTGGTTTAACACAAAAAACCAATAATTATTCATAATATGTATCTATTCAGTAACTCAGTGTGTTGATTGAGTGTAATAATTGTTGATTTGTAGGTAGGCCTAGTGTTTTTGTTGTGAAGCCACAGTTTTTACACAGAGCAGGTTTGTGTACTAAGCCTCAACATATATGGTATAGGGGACAACCCATAAACAGTTCACTGTTGCTGTATCTGGATAGTCTCGAGGATCCTTGATGAATACACACTCTATACGCACTGCCTATCGAAGGGTGCATTAGCCAGTTCTAACGGAAATGAGCCTTGCTACATTCTTGGGTCCACAGTGCTACTAGCTACCAATGAACCTAAAAACTAAGCCAATGTCGAATGCCAACTAGTTAGACCTAACCATCTATAAGAGAACATAAATGAATAGCCTATGGCGTATATTATCTACATTTTAACGTTGTTATTAGACTTAAATAATAATAATAATAATTAGCACCGCGTCTTACTACCCGTTTGGGTTATACGCTTAAGTACTAATTACGCTAATGGATTAGGAATTGGGAGGGTTGAATTTAGAGGAAGTGAACCCGCATTTGCGTGGAGGGAGAGTGGAAAACCATTTAGGAAAAACCACACCCAGTTCACCCGACCGAGATTCGAACCTCGATCTCCCCGTCCTCGGCTGTAGAGCTCAACACGACTAGCGCGTTAGCCAACTACGCCACCGAGGCGGGTTATTAGACTTAATTGTTTTCCCAATTTTTTATGAAAATTAAAGCATGCCAATAATTTGATAGGTACTTTGGGTAAATGGTAGGTGTAGATTAGATAATCAACTTTTTCAAATAACCAACTTATTAATATTACAAAAGTCACTGCTTTAAATAGCGGGTAACAAAGCTCTGAGATCTAGCAGACAAAAAGAGAACCAGTAAACAGTTGCCAGTCAAACACCGCACTAAGGACGTGTTAACAACATATTGCTTCCATCCTTGAAGTCAAGGGCGTGTGAGGGGTGCAACTGCATCCTTTTGACAGATCGGACGGATCTACACTGGTCGCGTCATTACCGATTCAACGGGCAAGGGTACATAAGTAGAGAATTGGATACGTGTTGAAGTTACCAGGGGAATACTAAGTGCGGTATTGAACATTCAAACAGACTTTGATTTTAAAATAGATAATATTGCATCCAATGTTAGTAAACGCTTTTGGTAATAATTTTTATATTGTTTGTTTTACTAGATGTTTTAATAGGCCTACTTTAATTTATATGTTTTCTCCAAGATTTTAAAAGTCAGTATTTAACCTTATGATGCATTTAGCTAATTCGGGAGTTATATAATATGCTATTTTGTGGAGACATTTTGAGTAAAATGAAACAAGAAATACCTGGAAAACAGCTTGCATTTGAAGCGGCATCTTTACTTTATTTTCAATGGTATACTATAGTTTAGCGATCAGAAGTTTACCACAAAAACTCAATGAAGTTTTCCACAACCACATAAACGTTTATTCTAGGGGAAAACAAGCACTGCGCAGGGTGACAACATCCATCTTTTAAACCAGATATAACAATTAGTTTAGAATCAAACCATTAGAGTGCACTAAAATCATAAATAAATAAACCACGTTATAAGCTAAGACAAAAGATGGCAGTAACAAAAATTAATATGAATTATGTAAAAAAGGCAAAAAAATAAATAAATAGTTAATTAATTAAGAATATTGAATAAAGGTTTATGGCTAAAGCCTTATTTTTAGTATAAAAATAAATATTGTAAATAAAAAAATAATTTAATGGTATTTAATTTTAATTGTATCACCATTATTTTAATTATTGTTTGTTTAAAAAAGATCAGGAAATAATTTAATGGTTAGTTAATTCGGAAATATTGAAAGAACTTTATGGCTAAATCCATTATTTTTAATATAAAATGGGATTGATTTTTCCCGCCCGAAAACCAGAGAGTATACTATCAGCCCGTCAGGGCGCCATAACCAAATCATATGATTGTGTGCTTATTTTATAGATACCATGGAAGGCTGGAATTCGAGAGCCCTTCGGGACTGGTGTGTTCAATTAATACAATGTGATTCTTACTTTATGTAATATATAAAAATTGATGTTTAAAATATAATAAACTACATTGCAATCAATCAATCAAAAAAGGATTAATTGCCTTCAAAACATATTAACTTAAAACAGAGCTCTAGGACGCTAGTTTAAGGTACCACAGTTTCTATATTTGAAGCTGCGGAGTTATCACACATGGTAGGAATTATAGTTTTGCATGTATACAATGACCCTACATAAGTGTGAACCTGGTTCTGCCATAATTTTTTTGGATATATGCCTTCAAACCATATTGGACTCGAAAATAGCACTGTACGACCGCCAGGTTAAGGTGCCACAGTTTCTATATTTGAATCTGCGGAATGAGCACACATGGTGGGACTCATAGCTCTATATGTATACAATGACCCAACATAAGTGTGGATCCTGTATCTGCCGTTATTTTTGAATTAAATGTATTTAAAGTTACATTTTACACATCTACAGCACCACCATGTTTAAGGCGCCACAATTCGGTCAATATAGTTTGAAGTCAATTAATCCGAGAATAGTGGCAGAACAAGATCCACACCTATGTATGGCCTCTTTATATACCTAAAACTATAATTACCATTATGTTTGTTCATTCCGCAAATTCAAATGAGGAAACTGTGGCGCCTTAAGCATGGTGGTGCTGTAGATGAGCAAAATCTAATTTAAGTACATTTAATTCAAAAACAGCGGCAGATCCAGGTTTCACACTTATATATATATATATATATATATGATTCCCACATGTGTGCTCATCCCGCAAACTCAAGTATAGAAACTGTGCACCTCTAACTGACGGTCGTACAGTGCTATTTTCGAGTCCAATATGGTTTGAAGGCATACATCAAAGAATAACGGCAGAACCAAACTCCATTCTTACATAGGGTCATTGTAGACATGTAGAACTATAATTCCTACCATGTGTGCTAACTCCGCAGATTCTGAGTTAACCCTAATATATTTACACTGGCGCCATCTATGAGATTTTTTAAACTAATATTAGGCTCTAGTGCTCTCTATGGGATTTTTTAAACTAATTCTATACTTTACTGTCATCTATTAGAAATTTTGGAACTAAATTTTCACTTTGTTTCATTTATTTTTCTTATGTTGGCTAAAACAATTGATTGTGGATGTGGCGGACTTCTGGGAGATTACCACAAACACAAAGACTCGGTGCAGACGGGAGGAATTTTCGCGGAGAGGAAGTCGCGTGGAATCATCGCTACCTCCGCAGGGCCAGGCAAAATACCTAGGGTCCAATAGTTCGATGCACAGGGGAGGAAAATTTTCCTCGTGGAAATCTCTCCTCAAGTCTTCCGCTGCTCCCCGTAGGAAAATGTTCCGCAGGTATTCCACTCAGGGCGCCCCATCTCATGTTAACTCTATGGGACGCAATGTTGCCAACTCTATAGTCTCTAGCGATAGTACATGGACCTGAAATGGATTGTATATTTACCGGTAGGATACTACTTTCTGACATTATATTGATAAACCCACAGATTTTCATAATTTTTTTTATATATATGTAGAGTTTGTTACTTTATAACAGGGCCACAGGATATTACTTTTAGAAAATATCCTAAAATTGGATTGTGCAAGTGGTGAAATTATATCAATAGTAGTATCCAAATCGTACAACTGGCAACACTAATGGGACGGTACCAGGGTCTAAGATATACGGGTCTGGCTACTCTTTAGTTCCAGTGATTAGACATTGAAGACAAATGGCGCTAGTGTCGTTGTGGAATAGCGCGCGCGTAATTTAAATTTTTAAGAGAAGTTGGAACCTACAAGTTTACATTTTACTGTTAGACAGTAATTATTTTAGAATCAAATAGCCGAAGCTATTATTAATGCTTTTTAGTGAGGAATTCTCCATCAAGATATCATATTCTGTAAATTGAAAAATGACACCTGAACACGGGAATCGAACCCAGGACCTCTGGCTTAGTACGCCAATGCTCTAGCCACTGAGCTAGCCAGGAATCCAGGCCTTTAAATATGAGTGAAGAATGATCCCGATTGCGGGACGATTCCTGGATAGCTCAGTGGTTAGAACATTGGCGTTCTAAGCCAGAGGGGCAGGGCTCGATTCCCGTGTCCAGATGTCATTTTTAAATTTCTAGAGTAATTATTTTATCCCGAATGTGAAAACTAGTGAATAAAAAGAATAGATCACAGCATATGATAAAATACAAATTACAATTAATCATTTGCTCATCAATTTAATATAATCTAAATCTGAAATACTCTATTATAAATCACATGGTAATTATTTGTTTGGTAAAATTTGATCATATAAACATGGCTATAAATTATTATTTAAAAAATGTATTGATGTTTGAAGGGACTAAAGCATCAATAAGTCTTACCATCTAGCTCATAGCATCTGAGGGGATTTTTTATTTAAAACTGATGAGTAGCATTTAGTTTATCTGAATACAAAAATTAGAGTTTTTCCTTCAATAAAGGGATTAGGCAGAATGCAAGAATGAAATAAGCAAACGTGATGAGTGAATGAGAAGTGTGATTTTTGAGTGGATTTAAAATATATTAATTCACACTCTAAAGTGTGAGTGGTGTTAATTAGCTATCTTAGAGGGTACGTTCTTGCAGAAGGCTCAATACCGAGGCAAGTCAATACCACTCACCTTTCACTTTTACTCATTTTGTTCTTACATACAGTCCATAAAGTTTCAATATCGTTTCATTATTTAAAAAATGAGATCTAAACATAGTTTTTTTGGTACGTACGTCTTTATAGTGGTCCCAGGTTTGTTTCCCGCCTTCAAGTAGACATTTTTCAAATACTATATTTGACTTAAAGCACCAAGACAATTATTGATAATACCTATCATCACTAAATATGATTTAATTAAATTACTGTAGTAACATTACTTACAGCAACATATCGACTGTTACTACCAAGATGTAGTGCAGTCATATTAAGAGAATTTAACACTTTAGGATGTGAGCAGTTTCACTCCTCTATGGATAATTTAATACTTTTGTGGCAAGTGCCATTAAAAAAACTAAACAAATAGTGTTTCTTTTTTAATGTAATGTTGTAAAATACTTTCGAATGCAAATAATATAATTTTAGTTTCCATCGATTCTCCCTATCTTTGTGAGTGTATTGATACAAAAAGGCTATCAATTTTTTAATAATTAATAAAAATAAGTGAAATATTTATGGGTAAGGTTTTTGAGCATCGTCCCCTTCTTAACGTTTCTAACCTTTCAAGTACAAATAAATGTCCTTCGTCTGGATTTGATTTTAGTGAGATATCTGAATATTACAAAATCAAATTATATTAAATAGGTCTAGATATAATTATAGTATCATTTGATTTGCCGTTTTAAATAGGTCTAAATATAATTATAGTATCATTTGATTTGCCGTTTACTTGCAAGTATAAATAGTAATAGAAATTTCATAATGATTTGCTGTTTTGAACTTGGGTTTCAAACACAATTCCTTCTCAAAGTTGTACAAGGACCATGCCCAATTCCAGACTTCGTTCTACGGGAGGACCTCCTCCTTTCCGCTACCTATTTGACACGGCAAGATTCAAATACACCCTCCCATCGCCGTTTTTGACTCTACCTATTAGGAAGGTACCCTTAGTGACGGTATGGTAACGTGTCGCATAACCTTTGAGACGGAAGAAAATATCTCCGCCAACACTAAAAACTTCTGCCTCATCATTCACGATCGGGTGATCCGTTACAATCCTTCTAGCGGTGACGTCATCAAGATGGCATCATAAATGTTTCAACGGCGTTCTCATCTTGAGAAGTTTGTTGATCGACTTGCAAGGATTCGTGAGTGAAAAAGGTGTATTCCACTTTAAGGAGTTAGCCATCAAACATTTCGATCCTTCTGATGAGACCAATTACTCATTCCACCCTCCATTCGATATCAATTACCTCTCATCGTGGAGTAAGAGGAACGTGGATTGTGGTACCACGCATCATCATGGGCTATCTTGGCAGAGTGGGGATGAACTCTACTCTCAACTCGGCTCCTGGATCATTCTCATCAGGAGTGAGAGAGGCTGACTATGGCAAGCCCAACAGTATATATTAAAGGGAGAGAGAAGTTAGCTTGGTTGCGCGGTATCATCTATTGTAGTGACGTGTACGATTTTTCCAAACTAGGTGATTTTGGTTGTCTTTCTCCGAGAACACTTAAACCCCGAATCACTGTCGGAAAGTTTCCCAGTTATTACGGTAATGTCTACGCATGTGCTACAGAAAATGTACAACTCCTCTATGAATGGATTAAGAATTATAAGTCTAATCAGTCGGCACGTTCGTCAATTGACTGAGAGAGCTAAACAAAAGATACGTGTTCGTTCGTCCCTTCGCTGCTTCATATCCTTAGGCCAATCGGTGAGTATTTAAAGGTCATCGATTTCGATCGGCTGTCGTGTCTCTGCGGGCGAGACAAGACGTACGCCACTAAGAAGGACTCTGCTGCAGCAAGCGAGACAGTAGCCTCTCCTGAACCTAAACGTAAGAAACGTAAGCGATGTGTTGTAGCTTAATTGGTTCAGTTCTATTCCTGGACCTTGAATGATTACAACATGAATAGTACACTGACCGTTTTATCGTGAAACGCATGTCTGCAGTGATGAGTGGTAATCTTCAGCTGTCAAAAGGGATCAAGCCTCCTTACCCTTTTGAAAATCTTCGTCGCACCTATCAGCATCAATGGTTAAAGGATAAACGTCTAGCCGAGTGGGGTTAGGGTGATCTGGACTATGAGGAAGTAGGCACTTTGATGTATACACTCACCCATTCGGCCAATATCGTCTATGTTTTCGGGAAGGATAAATTATATTTTAATAAATATATGAGCGATCCCTCGTGCACCTTTATAGACGTCAAAGTTAAGGGTGCTTGAGAAAATACTTGACATGTTTGCTTAATGTGCACTACATGAAGGAGTGGTATTTTGATGGACAATGCAAGACCAAGAGCTTAGTCGATTCGGACAAATTGGACAGAGATATCGATATAAATTTATTTTAACTTTTAGCTCTAAGTATTTTATTAAAAATAAAAATGTATAAAATTTAAATGTTTTTAATTATTATTTTTATTCTTCAAACTTTTTTAAAACCTTCCAGACTTGTTATTTGTATACAGTAGGAGGGTAATAAGCAACTATATTATTTTATTGTGCTAAATTTATTAAACTAAAACTATTTCAAATTTCTGAAAATTGAAAAATGACACTTGGAAACGGGAATCGAACCCGGAACCTTTGGCTTAGTACGCCAATTCTCTACCACTTAGCTATCCAGGAGTCGTCCCGTGCTCAGGGTCATTACTCACTCATATTTTAAGGCAGAGTCTATTATGGACGTGCGGAAATCGTCAGCTTTATTCACGAGCCATCAGATAACGCATCCATCTTCGACTCGGTAGTTGGCTTGTTACTGCCACTCGTACAGTTATTATTATTATTATTATTATTATTATTATTATTATTATTATTATTATTATTATTATTATTATTATTATTATTATTATAACTGTACGGATAATATTAAAAATTAAATAGCCAAAGCTGTTATGTGTAATTTTTCCAATTTTCAGAATATGATATTTAGATGGTGAATTCCTCTCTAAAATTAATAACAGCTTCGGCTATTTGATTCTTATATCAAAGTTGCATGCTACATGATTATAGTCCTTTATTTTTTGGACTGGTAATATTCTTAATACACAAGTTCATAGACTGCAAGCCATCGATTAAACATCAATATTCTTTAGGTAATAGTCGTAAGTTAATATAAAGCTACATAGTTCAGTCCTTTTTTTTTCGGACGGGTAATTATTTTTAACAATTCTATTCTTTGACCATTCAAATAGAATTATAAACTTATCAACTAACAAGAACAATAATTGGGCTAACTTTGATCCCTTTAATATTCTGAATAATTCCTAATCAATCAATAAATATATTAAATAAAATTGTGCCTAATTTACATAAAGAATTTAAAGTTCTTATTAATAGAAAAAAGACTCGAGGAAGACACATTACAATCTTCTAATTTATTTTATTCAATAACTTTGTAGGTTTATAACCTTATATTTTTTACATTTTTACCTTATACTTTTTAGTTTTAACTTTTATTCTTGCTTTACCTTTATTATTAATATTTTATAGCTATAGTTTAATCAACAATACACTACATATATTTGCTCATTTAGTGCACCAGGGAGCTCCTCATTTCTTATATCATTTAAAGTTTGTATTGAAACTATTAGTAATATTTCTTAAACTAATTTTCTTCTTCTTCGTTTGAAGTCGTTGGAGCCAATGCCTACCCTCGTATAGAATAATGGTACCACGGTAGAATATTAATGTACCTGGTACCATATATATTTTACCGTCGATGGAGCATAGCGCAACCCAATTGTACTTTTGAGTATACAACCTTAGACCTACCGCTCTTATCGAGCGTGCTTCTCTCATGTAAATCGTTTCGTTGTTTAGACAGTCGTGGTAATCGTCTAGTGATGCAGTCTTCACTGCCCTTCTCTGGACCCCTTTCACCTTGAGCGTTTAACCCTCTCCTAGAACTGAGAACGATTAGAGGCTATATCTAAGCCTGATATACTCAGTAATGATTCGTCCTCGATTCTCATCCTTGAGTTAAACAAGTACCACTTTATTGACCAGTGGCATCCCGTAAACATTGTCTTCTTAAGTCGAACTGTCCAAGTGGTCTTTGGCTAACGTGAAAAGTCGTTTGTATGCCTCCTAGACAGTCATCTCGTATAGGAACGAGTTCTTATCCGAGTACTGGAGTTTGAATGAGTCCAGCAGAATATCCGAAACCATAATCATGTAATGTAGACCATACATTATGACCTTTAATATTTACAATATAGCAAACCCCACATATATTGGCATATCAAAGTATATCTCCTGAGGTTGCAACTCGATGATGACCATGCTTTTCGATACAATAGTACATTTCTTAATGGTTGGGATTGCTATGAGGTTACCCCCCGAACTTTCCTCCCCACCTAATATCGATCTTTATCGTACGGTAGGCCTTTTTGTTGAAGATGAGACGGCTGAAAGCGGCGTTATTCTTCACTTTGAAAAAATATTCTCAAACAGATTAGTGGATTTACTTATCATCTCGGTGTTCAGAGTGATGTATGGGACATTCACAGGGACTGTTTGAAACTGAGCACCCTATAGACGCTAGCTAATTCCAGTCCGTTCAACCAACATAGCTTTAAAATACGGTAGTGAGTGACGTACCTTACCTTTTAGGCTAACGTCGTCAACAACTTTCAATTTTTCCCCGTAGGAGGGATCGCTTTCTCGGGGCAAATTGGCAAGTCATAATGAGTATCGTGTATCCCTTGTGGGTACTCTAGGTCCACCTGCAGGATATACCCCGTCCCAGCATCGTCCTCTACCACCCGCACGTTTAATAGCCCTCTCATCCTCGTTGAGCCATCGGAACCATCCATAGGGTAAATAGGATAGCATACTGAAAGAGAGTCCATTAACGTCAAGGTAGACGAGGTAGGACTCAGGTTTGGATCGATCAAATGAGGGCATATACTTATTATTTTCTATGGCGTGTCTATCAGCCACAAAACAGATCCCACCTAAGACAGCCCCTCTATAAATGGGTGAAAATAAACATCGTTGATCAATTTGAATCGTACCTTCTTTATTATCAGAAGAACATGGTACGCTAGGCTAGGTGCCGTTAGGGACCATCCGGGATCGAGTCTATACGTGCGAATGCATAGATTGTGAAAGTTATCAAAGATGTCAGCTAGTAAAGTCACATCTGTATAAAGGTACATATATGAGTAGTCCCAGAGGGCTCTACATTCTAAGCGTCTCCATACCTCACAAGCATGTTCGTATTCTGCCTGTCTGATATGACATTCTGTGAGTGCGTTATAAAATTTATCCTGGCCGGGTGATTGCAGTTCGTTCAGACGCTCAAAAGAGTCGATGTAATCGAATGGGAACACTCCTTTACGCTAGACCAACTTAAACATTCAGAGTTGGACTGATATTTACGAGTGATTTGGAGTTGGTCGAGATTGAGGTAAGATACTTGTTTTTCCAGGGATGTGCAGTGAAAGCTGAAACCTTCAATAATTTTAATCGTTAGCCCTCTAAACCCACGCCAAATGTATTTCATAATCACTTTGAATCTGCCTATGTTCTCACCAACAAAGCTAACTTTGCCCGAGTTGATGATAATGTACTCCCCCGTGAACGGATCAGTCTCCCGGTGTTCAAACGACGACTCGAGAAGAATATAATTATAGAAATTCTTGACGTTATAAATTACCACGCTCTGGTGGCTCGGGTTCTTGTAATTAATGTTACACTCCTCATGGATACCCCCCACCGCTAGTAGGTGACAATAGTCCATGACGCGTACTTCATCGATGCCATAAGGCTTTTCGCATATATGACAATGAGTCGTCATATAATTAGCGTCTACCTGTTCAGGTGTGATAGGTTTCATCGTAACAATCATACTAGAGCAATTGAGTACGTGATTTAGTACATTTTCTAGTGCCTCGACGAATTGACCCGTACAATCTTTCCCAGTCAAAAGCCGATACTCTGAGAGATTATCGTCAAAGTTACACTCATATACATACTGATCAAATATTATAAGGGACGTTCTCGGTAAATGAACATTTCTTATCGTGATCATGCGTATCAACGTGGACGAAAAAAATTCCCTAAATCAGCGTATACTATGAATCCTGTTTTTTTCCTGTTGCTCATAATTTTAAACTTTAGAGATCTATCATCTCCTTGAGGGAAAGTTGAATTGACCGCACCAAATTTGATGCAAACCTCTTTATGCTTGGAAAGTTTATTTTCAGCTCAAAAAGCGGTCAGGCAACTATCGCAAAAATATTTACGGCCTTCATGATAGTTTAACGATAGTTGAGGTATAATCAGGCTATATAGATGCTTTCTCACGTTGAAATGATAGTAATTGATTCCATGAACACATACCATAAACAGGCCTTTTTTTGAACTCACGTGGACAAGTACTATCGCGTTTTTTTCTATCTTTAGAATTATCAGCAGTGTCGATGTAAGTCTTGCTTCTATAGTATTTCGCACTATAAACATTTACAGAAACATTGGTTTGCCTCTTGAAACGCTTACTATTATCTCATCTCGAATGGTAGCGGTATACTTGTGAGATTAAGCACATCATGAATTTTTTTATAAGATGACACGCCGTAGGACTTGCCTCTAGGTTTAAAGATATATGCTAAGACCGACAGAGGGAAGCACAAGACCTCTTTTTTGGTTTATGTATTGACCAAGGCTTTATCAATGGCTATAATAGCAGGGATTTGAACCCGAGCACCGGTCGTGAAAGCTTTATAGATAGAGATATTGATCCTCGTCTCCAATGTGCCATCATACATCCAGCCAGAGTCTCTAGAGACAAAGGCTTTGATCTGACCTAGGAGCGGGAAGATTACGCTTTATTCGTACATACCCTAGAGGTCCATCCAACCTAATATCTCAGATAGAATAGAGTTGAAATATCACTTTTCTATTCTGCCTTCGGTAGTATTATGAAATTCGCAGATTAGACCGCAATTAATCCGTATTGAGCCGTTCATACGTGATTCATCAACTATCTTTATCTAAATATCACCACATGCAATAAGGAACTGAATGGGATCCGTATAGGGCAGCTGGGTCATGATAGAGTATGTTTTAATACGTCAAGTATAAACTTGCTCAATAAGTCTAACAGAGAGTCCAAAAGGTTCAAGGTTGAGTCGGAATTGAGGGAACTCCCCATCCAGATTTTGTGAAAGTGTTATAAGTCTATTGATATGTCCTTATATACCAGTCCGTCCTGCTAAGAGTTCACTTGAGGTTCGAACCAAGGCCAGTAAATATTAAATGTAAGCTTTAAATACCTTGCCGTCATGACGGGCGATATCATGACTAAGGTATCTTATCAACAGTGAAACATTAGAGTATATATCCTCTACCGTGTAAACCCTATTCCCGTTAGTTTACCGAATCACAGTTAAAGGAGACGACAAGCGATCTCTTTTAGTGGGGGGCCCTGACATGTTGAGAGGTGTGCTATTCTCCACAGGTATCGACTTACCATTATTTACTTCTGAGTAGTCTGCTTCACAAACTCGATGATCTCATCCATAGACTCTGGGAGCATGGCTGTAAACAGGAACAACGTAACTAGTTATAGTATAAAAAGCATCGTGGATTAATTTACAGCACATTAGGATATTTACACTCACCCTCAAACGCTAAAATTGCCGTACGGATATTATGCGAGATTCCCTTTTCGACTAGCGTCATTTTAGCCTTGATGATGTCCTCCAGTTGTGCGTTGGTTATCATTGAAAGTTTCGAAGGAAGAAACACGGTGTATTGACCATCCAATACAGTTAAGAAACGTCTACCGTAACGCGTGTTGATCTCTTTCAGGCTCGCAAGTCTATAGCCACAACCAATCTCTAAATCTGTAAGTTTTTTCCTAATTATTTCGATACCCCCGTTTGAACTCAAGAGAATGGCCACTTACTCCCAGAAATTCTAGAGTGACTCTTTTTCTTTTAAGAAGAAAGCTAATGATATTTTCTAGAGATGTGTCGTTCGCGAACGACTCCTCAAGGAGAATGAGTCGAAATATTTCACCTTATCGACGTGAACTAGTTCGAATTGAACGACACAAGACAATCGGGAGACTCTTCGGCCGACCTCAGTCGCAAAAATAACGAGACAAGAAGTAATTTCCCCTTCTTTTTTTTTAGCAAATTTACCTCCTCTGCGTCCCCCCTCTCGTCAATAAAGCCAAATAATAAGCAACATTGTCCTCACAGGTAGGGGCGGTCTTTAGAGTTTAGGATAAAGGCTACAAGAGGCAAATTTAAATGCATCCTTGGAGACTCAAATATTTTAAGATTATCCCTACCCGGGTTCTCTAAGGCAGCGCACCGCAACCGACAGTCCGTGGGCTAGATCCAGGGTGCCGACTAAGATACCTGGTTTGACGACGTAGATGGTTAGTTAATGTCTGAATTCACTTCTATATCTATAATATCTACATCGTTGACAGTTTGATAGCTAAACTTAATGTGGCTTGCTCAACTGATGGTGCTGACTTATGAGGAAACTCACTTATAAAAGTAGGGAAAGTAGGGTATTTTAATTAAGGTGTCTCATTAAGTTTCCAGTAGAACCAAAAGCTAAACTGACGAATTGTGAACAATACCCACACTTTGCTTTATGGTCTTAAATTTCGGAAAAGTGATCCCAAAGTTTATTTTTTCTTCGTGGCATTTTATTTTTTTCAAACAAATAAATTTTCATTTAAATACAATGACTATAATACTAAATAAACTACGTAATTAATCAAAATAAATAAACTACTACTTTTAATAAGTTTTAGATTTGATTCACGAGCATAAATAATACAATAACTAATTTAATACACTTTAAAAACTTCTCCCTGAAAGTAGTCCTTTGACTAAGCCTGTTTCTCCCATTTTTACCGGTAGGCCTAAGTGAATGATCGAAAGCCGTTTATGTAGGTTGCGAACAATGATCTACTAGCCGGTATCAGGATGGTCGTGAAAGAAGACTCAAAGAAACACTAGCTGAAGTTCGGTCGGTCACGAACGATGAGCTGCAAGACAAGTATTCGTTCGCTAACAACTGAACGATAAAAATGAACGGCTCATTTCACTTAACTGAATCACTTTGAGCCGTTATGACCATCTATAATTTTATCTGAAGGACGACTGTATGTTTGGGGAAGGGGGTGCTTAGCTCCACCCTGAAGATACTCGGCTCTGTCCAATAGAATGATTGCAAAGAGAGGAGGATTTTTTTGAGGGGGGAAGGTGGAGGATAAGTATATTGTACCTTCCTCTACTACTTGTATGCGCAGCATCATACGTAGGAGGTCTAGCTAAAAAAATATGTTAATATATCCTTGTTTATGAAGTTATAGATGTCAGTGAGAGGCTATAGAACTTTAACCAACATTAGCCATGAGGATCGCGAATAGTAATCCCACCCATGGTCTGTCAGAAGTCAGTGAGTGGGGGCCACATATAAACGATGCGGGCTCAGCCTCCAGCTAGTTGAATAATAAGGTCGGTTTGGTAAAGGGGAAGGAGGGGAGATTCTTATAGGGTCTGGATGAAAGATAGTGGATATGATCCACCTTTGTATCACGTCAGGTTGGGAAAGTGTGTGTGTGTCTGTTGGCTAACAAATGCTCGTGCACTCAGACATATTACGTCCAAACAAATTTACATGGGGCGGGGATTGTATTGTAGTCATGCGGCTTGTCAAAGATCTTTTACTGTGTTTGTGTGGTGGGGGCTAATGTTTGGCCATACGCTCGCTGGGAGGGGCATGTGGACGTGTGTGTGGTCCCCACCATATTATAAAACCTTATTTCCCGGAGTCGTTAAAAGATACGCTTTCATCGTTAGGCCTATTTATTTCCTCCACGCGTGAGGTGACTCGATTAGTGCTCACCGGCCACCCAGTTGAAGAAATCTCATCTAAAACCACACGTGTAGGATGAGGTTGCTGAACATTTCTTCATATTTAGCCTGCACTGGTTGTAGCGTTTAATGCTATTAAGCTACAAGAAGAAACTAAGTCTACAACTAAACAAGAACGAAACAAAACAAGTGTAGGCTTACCACCGCCCGATTATACTGTGTTGTGGCATCACGTCTCCAATCACACCTCCGCGCACTATAAATTGTGTTCTTAGACTAACTGAGTCGAGCTTGTGGCACCAGGCGTCGCTGGGAATGCCGGGAAAATGTGTGACGTATGTGCTAGAAAAAAACTCATGTTCTGTGGAAAGTTTTTGTTCGAGGTGCTTCTCCATCATTCCCGTGCCATCGAGTTGTTCTCTCTCTCTCTGTCATGTGATGTCTTTTCCTTTGTTTTTGCTTCCCCTTTCATCCCCTCTCTGAGCGAGTAAACGAGCGTATATATTGACGTGAGAGCTCAAGAACGTCACTCTTGTCTTGATTTACTCCGAGAACACATCTAGGTGTTCAGTATTAGAAAAGGTAAAAATTCCCTTTCGGACTATGTATAGCAAAATTATATTTCGGCCTAAACTTTATTTTTAAAATCTACAAATCAGTTAAAATGGAACTTAGAATTTTTTATGGTTGTTTGGCAAGCGTAAAGACCGTCTTTTGGGTCGCGTTCAGTAAATTGTTGTTATGAAATGGAACGAAATGATAACCTTTTTTAAATGCAAAATTTATGGTCTGTTCGACTTGAGAACATTTATTGTCAAACTCTAATACTTTAATGTTTTTCTTTGTTGTTGAGATAGATAGAAAACTTAGACTTGAGAACATTTATTGTCAAACTCTAATACTTTAATGTTTTTCTTTGTTGTTGAGATAGATAGAAAACTTAGACTTGGGAACATTTATTGCCAAACACTAATACTTTAAAGTCTTTTCTTTGTTGTTGTACGAGACGTCTATTCTTTTGAGACAGATTGAAAACTTAAAGGATTATCAAAAGTTTAAAATATATTTATCCCCTTTTGGATAATTTATGTAATTATCAAACTTTAACTTTCTAATATTAAATCTTTGTTACTATACAAGTTAAAAGTTTTAAATATATTTATCCCCTTTGGATAATTTATGTAATTATCAAACTTTGACCTTTTTAATATTGTATTTTTGTGGCTATATAAGTTGAGGAGTCTAATGTATATTTATCCCCTTTTGGGTAATTTATGTAATTACCAAACTTTAACTTTCTAATATTATATCTTTGTGGCTATACAAGTTGAGAAGCCTAATTTATATTTTTTTGAAAACTTAAATCATTGTTGAATGTTTACAATATATATATTTATTCACTTTTGGCAACACATTGTGATATCAAATTTTTAATGACTTTTGCAGGCTTTACCTATTGTTATCAAATTTGAGGCATCGGCGTTATAATGGATAGCCAATTTTTTGGATTGTTAACTAATTCTAATAATTTTTCATGTATATTTATTTTCCCTTTTGGGACCATATCCTAATATCTTATTCATATATAAATAAAATAATCAAAGATATTGAAGCCTTTTTTTGGTGTCGTAAAGTTGACCTTTGGGAATTTCATCTAACTCTTTATTGTCATAAGAAATTCTGTTGAGTGGCTTCGGAATAACAGAACACAATGAACCATTATGGCCCATTTGTTTTGTATAGTCCTTCGGCTCCTCTGCAAATTTATGTTACTTTTTTTTTACTTGTACATTGTTGCACACCGACCTTGGTTTCTGGGGTAAATTAAGGAGGTGCGCTACATGGTAGACATTACTCGGCATCACCTCAGTGTCGAGTCAAGCATGCAGTGTCCCGGCCCACGTAGGATAATAATAAGAGCCGTATTCTTGTAAGCTGATCACAAGCATGCTGCAGCTACCCCCCACCCCCTAATTTATTAGCCGGCTTGTCCCAAGCGAGAACGAGAGAATGTTGAGCGAGGTAAGTGACACTGAGACCGTGTAGGCGTGCAGTCTGAACCAGAACTTGGAGGGTCCTTGCTCGTTTTAACCGGTCCGCCGTCTGACAAAGAGAGAAGATGTGCCGGCGACCGGGAGCCTTGCTCCGTCAGAAAAGAGAATTGAAGATAATGATCACTCGAGGCGAACTTGTTAAGATTTGTTCATAATAGCTGAACTATCCTCTCGATTCTAAAGCAATGGTTGTAACATCAAAAAGCATTTTGAAAAGGCCTTTAGGCCCCTTGCGCGGGGGGGGGGGGGGGGAGGGGGGATAAGAAGGTGTGTTGCGAGGAGGTATCTGATTGGTCTGCGGCAGTATACCTACCTATGCTTCTGCATACTGGGATATTGAAACACGTGACACGTATCAGCGAATAAGGAACGGTCCAAAACCGGTTTGCGCTAGTATACTCACTTCCTGTTTACTAACAAAATCTAAAAAAACACTTCTACAGACGCGTGGCCAAAAAGGTTGACGTCGCTGACGTGTATTAGTTTCATCTCACCAATCCTTATGTTTAAAATAAGATAATTTACAAAATCGTAAAATTTTTGTTAGAAATCTTGAGAGGAAAGGGTGGACCTCAATAAGAATTTATTTACTCTACCTCATTTAAATACAAGAAATCTACTAACTTAATTTAATTAATAAAATCAACATAACATATTTAGGATGGATTGTGTTCATATATATAATTAAATATTAAATAATCTAATTAATCTGTTTGGAGGTGTAACAAGAAAAAATTGTTGGGAAGAGCATCTCGACTTTGATACCTACACCCAAGGCCGTAGCCAGTCAATAATTTCGGGGGGGAAGGAGTTGGTGGGCACGGCCCCCAATTGCTGGAGACTAGGAAAAACTATGAATTATAAACAGTAATAGAAGCTATCTGAAGTGTTTCCCTTATGGCAACACAATGCCATGATTGCCGAAGGCTAGAAAATATTCTAAATATTAAACAGCTCTAGAAGCTCTCTGAAGTGTTTTTACCGTTACACAGCATCTTAATTTGTGCCTGTGCCTTAATTTTGAAATTGTTTGAACCACAAATAAAGCCATATATATTTTGCTCATTAAATTTCGGGGGGGGATTGAACTCTCCCTTCCCCCTTGACTACGGCCTTGCCTACACCACTTTCTGTTTTAGTAATATACTGACCATAATGCAAATTACTAAAAAATCTAGTACTAAGTGTTGTTATTAAATATACTGTATCAATGGTGTAATCAATACAAAATTAAGATTCAAAGGAGACAAATTAAAGAGAAAGGAAATCCTCTTTGACTGGTATACAATCTCCACACAACAACACTTTTGTTTTCAAATTGAACTGCCACTTATAAAGTCTTTTAAGGGCGGATCCTGTATTTCTGTTGAAAGGGGGTGGGAGCGTGGGCACTCTCACGGGACCAGGCTTTACGTGAGGGAAGGAGCACTCTCACGGGACCAGGCTTTACGTGAGGAGAGGGGAACTCTCACGGGACCAGGCTTTACGTGAGGGGAGGGGCACTCTCACGGGACCAGGCTTTTCGTGAGGAGAGGGGAACTCTCACGGGACCAGGCTTTACGTGAGGGGAGGGGCACTCTCACGGGACCAGGCTTTACGTGAGGGGAGGGGCACTCTCACGGGACCAGGCTTTACGTGAGGGGAGGGGCACTCTCACAGGACCAGGCACTTTTCGTGAGGAGAGGGGAACTCTCACGGGACCAGGCTTTTCGTGAGGAGAGGGGAACTCTCACTGGACCAGGCTTTTCGTGAGGGGAGGGGCACTCTCACGCTACCAGGCTTTACGTGAGGGAAGGAGCACTCTCACGCCACCAGGCTTTACGTGAGGGGAGGGGCACTCTCACGGGACCAGGCTTTACGTGAGGTGAGGGGCACTCTCACGGGACCAGGCTTTACGTGAGGTGAGGGGCACTCTCACGGGACCAGGCGGGGGATCATTTAACAATATTACCAATAAGAATTAAAAAAATTAAATAACTGAGAATTGGCTAGTGAGATATTATGTGACAGTAGAACTAGTACCTCGCTTCGGTGGTCATGTGCATTAAATCATACAAGCGTTTGCTTTCTTACATAGATATACAGTAATTGATTTTGTTTTTAATTATTATTATTATTTATACTTTTTATGAGGGGGTTCCGTGCCCCCCTTTGGATCAACCCCTGAAAGGATTCTTAAATTGAATAGATATAATGGACATATATACCCTGATTTTTTAGGAATAAACATCTGAAAGGCCTTTTTTATATAACCAGAATCCTACTATAAGTAATAAAAATGGCCCCTCAGACGGTATTCCTACGAATTTTAATGTATATAAACAATGTTTTGGTTGAATTGTAATATTGCCGTAAATACATTATGAATAGAGTATGATTACTAAAATTATTTATAATACTATTTTCAGTAATTTTAATATAATTTATAAATAATTTTTCAGATCTGAAAATTTATCATTCTTAAAGTTACACAAATGTAACTGGAAGGAATAACTTCCAATAACGAATAAATTAAGTGAGCTAGTTGTTAATTTTGGAACCTGTATCTCATTTTATTATCTGTTCTTTTCTAGCAAAGTACTATTTTTTATTTGTACGCTTTAGTGGCATAGTTGACTATCATGAATTTAGTTTATCTTCATCCTTCCAAGTTCCAATATATTACCCATTTGATTATAAGTAAATCTTGCTAAGTCTAAGTTGAGTAATGCAAGTAAGTAATTGTTAGATTCAGATCGGCTCCGTTAGTTAAAGTTTTGTATTTTTAACTACAGTAGTTGGAAGATCGGCAAAGCTTGTTAAGTTCAATACTTTGTTTCGATATGATACTCTTGTCTTATTTAAACCTGATTGAAACTGTTTAAAAGCAGTCCCTAATCTCTTGAATGCAATTTATTATTTTCGGATTAGATTCGACAAAGTTGGGATAGTGTTGGTTTAAGATTAGTAAGTAAGCTTATATTAACGTTTGGAAAACTTAAATTTTTCAAAGTTTGGGTTTTGGTTATTTTTTCAAACGATTGTTTAAGTAATTTTATTTAAATTAATTATTTTAATCATCTCCACAAGGTTAATAATCACTATTTGTATGTACTGACACTAGAGTGTGCTATAAATATCAACAAGGGTTACTTTTAATGAACAGATTTTTAGAAAATTATGTTAAATATATTTTTATAGAAAAATTACAAAAATAATTGGTTCTAAACAATAATTTAATTTCTTATTTTCAATTAAAAAAATGTGTTTTACTAAAGATGTGTTTAAAAACTATCCCAGTTGAGGATATTCAGGGTTGTTAAGGGCGCTACATGGGAGAGCATTGAGACGCGTGTGGACTTTTAGAAATCCCGGATTATTTAAGAAGTGGTTTAATTTTAAAAATTAGACTTATCAACAAAATGTTGGCGAAAATTATAAGGTTTCTCTGACTGCTTAGAAAGTTTGAATTTTGAATTTAAAGTTTTTAAAAAATGACGCTTTATATGGAAGTGTGTACTTCTAAGATTAAAACAAAAGGTTCGAAGCCTGTATATAGCCTTCCTTTATCAAATAAAGTCAGGTTTTGATAGGGTCACAATTGTGGGATTGTTTAATATGGTTCTTTATGATTTATCACATATTAAAAAACACTTTAGAATTAAAAATTAAACTTTTTAACTGATTAGAACTTTCGCCTTCATTTTGATGAGAATATTAAAAAAACATCTGAACACTTCATAAATAAATTGGGGTCTCTAAAAGTATACTCATGTGTGGGGCAGGATTAGGGTACTTAGGGAAGAAAAAGGGGGAGGGGGTAGAGACGGGGGACCTGAAGATTGATCGGTGATAGCCGACTGGCTGATTCGGGGAGCTCTTATTTTGTATCTGCCCTCTAGTAAATTTGATTTTAAAATGAGTTATTTGAAAACTGCTCACTTGATTGCGCTGTAGTCACTGGGGACGCACCTAGCGATCCCAACGTTGAAAGAGTAAAGCCTCGAAAAGGAGAGCGACCCGTTCTATATCGATATCGGTTTTTTCCTTGTCTGTGACCCCGGCGCATTCCAACGCGACATGACCTGGAAGACGAATCTGACTACCTCTGTCGTGCGATATTTATCCCTTGTCTAGCATCCGAACATTATAACTCTTTTTTTCCATTTTTCAAGCGATAAAAGCATCTTAAACGCAGCGGGAAAAATCGTTGGTGTGGCCGCAGCCACTTTCTATAGTGTTAAACAGTTCCATATTACTGAAGTACACACATGTATACAACTAAGAAACAAGGTGACATGAGACACATGTCTATATATTAACTTTTTAAATTGTTTTCGTATCGCCTGTCTACCCTGAAGCGGGTCCCACATATTACGGTACACTCTATATATTAAACTAGTCAACTAATCTCGCTTGTGGCAGAGCCATGACCTATAAGTGACCTTGAACGCGATATGTTAATCCTTACCAATGTACGCATGTTGATAAACATCACCACTCTTGTTGAATAACTGGCACAGTTCGCTCATCACACGTCTTTGTTGGTGTATAGTGAGTGCTCTGACGTCTAAAAGGTAAATAATACTCTAGTCAAGTTCAAGAAAGATTGTGATAATTTAACTAGCTATTCATTTTATAAGCTATCTGCCCGGTGAATTTAACTAGGTATTCATTTTATAAGTTATCTGCACGGTTAATTTAACTAGGTATTCATTTTATAAGTTATCTGCACGGTTAATTTAACTAGGTATTCATTTTATAAGTTATCTGCACGGTTAATTTCTTGATCATCTTGTCTAGTTTGTCAGTGACGAGAATTAGTTTTTTTTTAGATCAGTAAGAACGTTTTGGCCAGGAAATATTTTTATCATGACATGAGTTACAATTTAAAATAAAAGTACGATATTATAAGCAATTGCTGTGAAGGTCTTCTATCTTCTATCAATAATAACTAAGAAGCCTATACTTTTTAAATATATATGAGTGGCAATCACCCTTAAAGATATGTGAACGGTGCGGCCACACAGGGCCCCACGATTTGGGGGGGTCCGTGCTTGCTTTAAGTGTGCGGAAGGAAAAAGCAAGTTGGGGTGGGAAAATTGATATTGTTCGCTGGTATAGTAGTCTCCTTATATAAGACACTTAGCAACTATTATCAGAGTGTAAAAACAAACAAAAACATAACTATGTGATTTGGATTATTGAAGGAGTGAAGCGATCTCTCCGTTTTAACTCCACCCTTTTGCATTTGTCTGTTTATCTGTAGTGGATATGTCTCATGATAACTTTTGAACGCATTAACCGATTTTATTCAAACTTGGCACAGTTGTTCTTTGTACCTCTATACAGATCAAGTTCGTTGGGGAAGAAAATCGAAATAACGGGTGGGGAGAAATCAACCATTATATGTATAAAAAAACATTGCTTATAACATTAATTATATTTATTTACCTTTTAGGTAATTTACTGATAACTTATACGGCTGAAAATTGGTATATAGGTGCAAAATACTGTAATAACATCAAACAAAAATCAAGATATTAATTATTAATTTTTGGGTGGAAGGGCGGGGGAGAGGCATATAACTGGGGGCCCCATAACCTGAGTTTGCCTAGAACCCCACGTATGCTAGGTCAGCCTTGTTGCCTAGTAAGTAGGAGAAGGGTTTGGGTCAACACCTACTAGATAGGAAGAAAGGCTGATTGCACTCCAAGGGGAAATATCTGACATCACCTTATCTTATCTTAGTATGTTATAATTTGCATGGCCGCTTGGTTTAATTGTTGCTATGGCACAACAATATCATCCAGATGTTGTATTCACTTTTGCAAAGGTCCAAAATATTCTTGTTTCTTAAACATCCTTTAAAAGATGAAATTTATTTTGAAGATTAATTTATAACTTCTCTATACACAATATTTTTTAACTCTTGCCTGTTGGTGCTAATAAAAAAAAAAGGAAGAATGTCACAGGATAAAAGGTTGTTACGGGGTTAAAACAAATTAAAGTTACGTAGTAACAGTTTACAGTTTATGTAAGGAATTATTAATTTTCAACGTTTCTGAACTAATTCTATTCAGTATTTTGAATCCTCCACATTAAATTTTCGTTCTTTGGATTCTCAAGAGTAGAGAACATTATCTCAAGACCTATTGGAATTACGAAATTTTTATTTCTAGGATTCTTGGAAGTGTTCGAATAACTCATGTGGACATATATATATATATAAACTATATCAAATTAGGGTGCGGCTACACCCTTTAAATAATTTATTCTTTTACAATATCAAGATAATTGTGACCATTCTAAGCCAAATATATCAAGCAATGTATTTTAAAAACAATAATTGAAACTAAATATTAATCAGCTCATAAACTGAGTCTACAAACTAACGCAATCCATAAAAAACGCAAAATACCACCTCTGTTTAACAAATGGCATAAATTAAAAATAATAGGCTCTCTTAGAGAAAGATTGGTCCCTACAATTACCTGCACAATTAATATTTTCGATAACAAAATAAAATAATAGTTTGTGAAATTTTAGCTCCCTAATTCTTGGATACAATTTTCTTTATTATTATTATTATTATTATTATTATTTATTGTAGTATATGTAACTAGATGATTAAAATATTCCGATTTTCAACCTTACGGGAAGGGTTTTATTATATTAATAAGGATTTTTCTTATTCTGATGACGGGGAGACCGGGGTTCTAATCTTGGCCGAGTGTCCTAAGGTGTTTTCTTCCTTAATATTTTTCCACTCCCCTCCAGGCAAAAACGAGCACACTTCCTCTATAGTCTAGTTTTCCTCATTATTATATGAGCACATGAGCGTGGTTAGTAATTAAGCGTATAGCCCGAACGGGTAGTATGGCGTGGTGCTAAAAACAAACAGGACACTTCATATTTGATACAGATAAGCAATTTAATTTCAAAAGAATGGCCATTGATGAATTGAGGCAGTAGCTAGAAGAATGGCCCATACGCCAAAACTGTGTTTTGAGATAAAAGAGGTCCAAGCTTTCATTCCTAGCACTGGCCACTGACATATGTAACAGCTAAGTAGGTACGTTTTTAAGATATTATAACTTTTTAAAAACTTAATCTATGAACAAATTGTTGGTAGCCTTTTTTATTTCTGAAAATGAAAATAATAATAAATGTGTTCTGGGCCCTTCTTCTGGAGAACACTTTCAATGCCTGTGTGAATGTTATCCAGAACAATTGCCCATAAAAATCTATTTTTGTTTTGATGTAGTTACTGGTGTTGTGTTTAAAACAGAACTATTATGCACAAAGTAATGTGTCTTACTGGAAATAAATATTACTGACAAATATCATACACTTTTATAAATAAACATATGATAAAACAATATAGGGAAAATATGAATAAAACTGTACCTAAACTTAGATATGATTCTTTCTGCAAGTTCATGATGTAATCTATGGGTTAGTTTTCTTCTTCTGATTCTTCAGTCAAACCCTCGCTGTCATGGTCCACTGGAGAAACCTATAGTTGGGTACACTCTTTGAAGAAGAACTGGTCAAAGTCTTTGCTTTCTTCCTTAAAATAGACAAACAAGTGTCTGATATCTTTAATTTTGGCTTTCTTCACAGAACCTGAGACACATTATGACGATGGAGTTCTTGAAGTACAGTTTTTATGTACTTGAATGGTCGAAAGACTTCACAGTATGTATTTAATTCAGCCAGAGTCCCACGTGGTTTCAGAATACGATAACGTTGTATTTTGAATGGAACACTTTTATTTGCTGGTTTTCCCTCAAAGAACGTAAGAAGCGCTTTGTCCCTGTCATGCACGATAGACGGATCATGTTTTGGGGGGAAAGGATATGGATTTTCACGGCAAATCACTATCGTCTCCAGGTATAATTTTGGAACCTCAATCTCTGCTATTTTCTTGATGGCAGACTTCATAGCTCCGAAGTTTCGGTCGCACTGTCTGAATGAATGCGGCTGATTGGTAAATAGATGGACAATGTATACAGCGTGCAACATGGACAGCCAAAAACAAAACCGCATCATTAATTTATTTTTATTTGACAGGCTGCTTCATCTGAAAAGAACACTATTTTTTCATATTTGGATACGCTTCAAGTTTCTTCACTAAGCGGTCAAATATGAAAGACCAGTGTTTTTACACTGTGATTCAAGTAAGATGTACATAATTAGAGGAAAGTGTACATAAAGATGAACTATCATTTTACACGTGTACATTGAAGACAAACAGCCATAAAAGCCTCTTGTAAAATTGTTTGGCTATGGTAAGCTTTGGCAAAGGGTGATTTTGCGCGTAGTCAAACTCTATGACAAGAGCCTTGCTCTCTTGCTTTCTTTAGGTAGTCAAACTCTATGACAAGAGCCTTGCTCTCTTGCTTTCTTTAAGTAGTCATTATTTAAATGTTCATATGCTACAACTCTTTTCTTCTGCAAAGCATACTCCTTACGACACTCATCTTTTGGATTTTATTCCAGTTTCAGCTCACACTCCCAACAGTAGTCACAAGTATCGGACTTAGGCTTTCGCAATATGATTTTTTTTCCCCTTTCAGTCGATTTCAAGTTTTGTCCTTAAAGTATTTTTCAAACTTGTTAAAAATATGCTTTATTGTAAGGTCTGGGTTGTTGAAACATAGGTTTTTTTTTCCCTTGCATTTAGTGACTTGTTTGGTGTGGAATATTCTTCAAGTGATCCATAGCGGTTATATGTACACTAGCCTAGTTCTTTCTTTGTTTGCCATATTGCCCACGTTGTTCTCGTAGTGGCTGCTTTCCAACGAGATTCTTTTGTATTAGCCGTACTCGCTTAGTGCTGACTTGATACACACTGATGAGAAACAAACGGCAAATTATCATATTACAGCCATCTTTCTTCAGAAAGAACTGCCATGTACATTTTCTGTTAACTTAAGGCTGTTCTGTCTTCCTATGCCTTTCTGGTTCCTCAGCAAACTCATGCATCATGCCAGCCAAAAGAGAATCCTGTGATTTTTTGAATCCAATGTCAAAGACTGGTTCAAACAATTATCTCTTCTCTGAAGGAAGAAAACTTTCATATCATTTTTTGAGCAACATTTTTTGTAACAGAAAAAGTTTTACCTGGAATTTACTGTCATTTTACACACATATTCTTTTCCACTTTGTCTACGTGATTTCACCACAGTTTCCTTCCGATTGTTCTTTCTAACTATTTTATTCTTAGCTCCATTTAAAATTGAATTATCTAAAATATTCTGACGGCTAGCTACTCTTTTTATTAACTACTACTAGGCCAAATGGCAGGGACAAGGGTAGGTACACAACAGAAACCAATACTAAATCAATTGGGGAAAGGCTTGCAAAATTATAAACAGCAATTTGATGAAGCAAAGTTTAACAATACAGAGCAGACCTCTCGACTTGTATGAATTGGTGGTACCCACAGTTGTCATACTAATAGACCCCTGGTGCTAAACAATGTAACTTTTCTACTCTATTGCCATGTAACTTTTCTTGTTACTTTATTGGAGTAGTTGGTTAACTTGATTCTAATTTCACTTTTAACTAGTAGCTTGTTGGTTTTGGAAGCGTCAAACATATTAACAACCAGACATGTGTTTTGTTGATCAACTTTATTTAATATGAAAGTCTTAAATTATTTAGTAACATTTGAAAGCTCTGTTGTTCAGGTGAATAACGATACATCCTGAGTCACACTAAACCTATTTAAACCTCACTTGTCCAAAAAAGGTGAACGATACTGGATCGCGCGTCCAAATTGAACTCATTAAACCTCGCTCATATAGAAGTGAGTCCTAGCGGATACTCAATGCGAGTTGAACTGACGTCCCGCCGCGTGGAGGCCAGAGAGAAAGGCGGCTGACCTGCCCTCTAGCACCACACACGACAAGCACACAGCTCAACAGCGCGGGTGATACGTAGAGTGTGACGTCACACTCTACAACAACAACACAGAACAGACCTCTCAACCTGGATGAATTGGCGGTACACACAGTTCTCATACTAATAGACCTCTGGTGCTAAACAACACAGAACAGACCTCTCAACCTGGATGAATTGGTGGTACACACAGTTCTTATACTAATAGACCCCTGGTGCTAAACAACACAGAACATACCTCTCAACCTGGATGAATTGGTGGTACACACAGTTCTCATACTAATAGACCCCTGGTGCTAGACAACACTAGGCACCATCACTGACCAAACAACAATTTAGTACTCCATCAGACACGACAACTGGGACAGCTACTGTCACAGTGACATGAGCTTATACACGTTTCTTTATGAGAAACAATAAATTACTATTCCGGAAACAGATAATTAAATTATAGCACATAAAAAGTGTACATCTTGAAGAGACAAATAAAAATTACGGCCTTATGAGCTAGACATTCAAATGATTGCATCAAAAATTATGGAACTCAAACACAGCTTAAGGAGCCCCACAAACCTAATGCTGCCACGTCCTGTATACCTAGAAAAAATTACAACGTTGTTTGACAACAGTTTATTAAGCTAGTCTGAACCCACCTACTTTAATAGAATAAAAGAGAGTTCTAAATCTAGGGCCCACATTCTGTAAAAGTCAAACAACGCAGATTAACTCTGTATATGAACTGAAAACATTAAATAAAATTTTTTAATCCAAACTTTGGTTCGCACATAAAAGGAAAGAAAATTGAATATACAAAAAAAATTAAATCAAAATCTCGCTTACTCCAGTGGCTACACCCAATCTAAATTAACAACAATACCTTGAACATAAATCCTTAATACATGATTGAAATGATATCCTTCATTTCTGGTTTTGGAGTTATTCACATGATTATATAATATGAATTATGGTGGGGTGGAAGGGGACGCGAGAAAAGGCGCATTTTTCTTGTAGTTTTTATAGAAAATCTTTTTTTTTCCTAAATAAATAAAATATTTCTCCAGTAGAAATGAATTTTAAATGCATACACATGGTAATACCAACAGTTGTTGAATATCTGTCATGAACTAGCGGCAGCAGATGAGAAACTTTTTTAAATGAAGAGATATATTTCTATTAAATTATAGGGCACCCTTGACAGATATTCAAGAAATGTTGATGTCACCATATAAAGAACAATATATTATGTTCATCTGGAGAATTATACTTTTAAGGCCGGTCGCTAGTTCATAGAGGATCGGAGCACACGCGCATATTTAAATTTTACTAGAGAAGTTTACTATTCTATAACTAACTAGTTTAACAACCTGAAATATAAAATATACAATTATTTACAAAAGATTCTTGATACATGGTATCGGTCCCTAGGTAAAATACTCTAACTATAATATATTCTTAGATCAAGCAGAGGTCTTAAGTTTGACTACATCCTCTGTTGAAGTACCGGACACAAATGTCCTACTAGCTAGTCAGTCAGTTTGTTCCTGCATGAACTCCGGATTATGAACCGGCCGTTCTTCTAAGTCAAGATTTGGTTGTATTATAGGCCTAGTATTATTTTTATTTAAATAACGATTATTATGTTGAGTAAATATTATGATAATAATAATATAAATAATAATGATGTATGTTTGTATAACCATGATCAAGAGATGACATTCCATGTATTCATTTTATAGTAAAAGACGTGTTTATGAGTTTAAAATAACTGTCACCAGTTAGCATTATTTAAAAATTAATTACTGCTACCAGCCAGCAGCTGTTTTAAAAATAGAAATGAAATGGCAAATTAATATTCATGAAGTGGTGGCAGTGTTTATAACTAATCTAAACAGTTGGTTTTTGAAGTTGTGAGAGAGTGGATGTATTAATTGGAACAACTGTACAATAAGAAGATGAGCTCAAAGAGTAAATTAATTGTTGATACAACTGGAGAATTAATCACTTGGTTAAAGATAGTAATGTTTCAGTATCGTAGAGAAGAGCCAAAGAAGATTACTTCAAGTACAGCTTGAGCGAGAATGATTTTAGAAATTTGGTGGTAGTAAGGCGGGGAGGAAGAAGAAAATGTCCCGATCTTCGGCTGGAGGCTGCCTACATCAATGGACCCTTGCCTATATCAGCAGGAAAGCGAAATGACCTAGATCTATGTAGAACTGGAATAATTCCTCAGCAATATCATCCTTTTTATGAGGCACTGAGGACGTATGAAGAATTGGTGGACAATCATAGATAAAGTGACTAGAAAAGCTAGTTTTATGAAAAAGAATACCACACTTCACAAGTCACAGAATTTAATTTTATTTAATATTTCATATTCTAGCTTAAATTATGAAAAAGTATAATTTTTAACTTTTAAAAAACTATTAATTAATTATTAAAAATTATAAGTTTGTATTTTTATAATTTTCAATTTACTGTGTTATTAATTATAAATTTTTTCTTTATTATATAATCATATAGTTCTATCTAACTTGTTTTGTGAAAAGAGGGGTGTCCATTTATCTAATTAAGTTAATAGTTTTTGTATTTTAAAAATAAATTATATTAACTCTTAGACATAATTTCCTAGGGACACAAAAACATAACTCAGAACTCTAGGTTTAATATGTTGTTTTTTTCATCTAAAAAAATTAATCTTGAATTAAAATTCATAGTCAACATAAGAACATACAATGAGTTTTCATTTCTAAATCATTCGAATTCAATTTATTTTATTTTATTCATATCAATGACTATTTTTAATTAGAAAAAAATCTTAACTTGCTTCTCCTGAAAAATTGATATTTTATAGTTACGCTAGTTCCACACTAACCCTTTTACTATCCCTAGTTTCAACTATGCACTTCTGTAGCTGCACATTCTTTATTGTGAGTGTTCACTCTGTTCAACATATTGTTGAACCCCAACAATACCCCTCAATTTCTAAAAGCGCGCTACCCTCGGCAAGCTCTTTTCATTAAAAACTACCCCTCTTAAGTGTGGTTTAGCTATTAACATATATATACTTTGTGCAGTTATTATAGTACAAAAAAAAGTCATTTGAAAATAAATGTTCATATCTTGTGAAAAAAAAGTTCTTAATTTTCCACACTATGTCGTAATATGATTGTACACGTCACGGCTCGGCTGGTCTCGTACTACCAATCGGAAATGATGAAATCTCGGAGTGGGTCGTCCCTCGACTCTCTACGTCACCATCCTGGAACTCTTCCTCACCGTTGTCCTCCAGACAGAAGTCTACTCTTCTCGATGCTGTTGTCCCTGTTCCCTGGACATGCCCTGGTCCTCCCTCCTGGGTTGACCAGCTCGATGTTGATGTTGCTCGTCACTAATATGATCACCAATACTCCTCACCGTTCCAGGTAGCCCTCTGTTGAGAATAGGGACACCACTAGTACTCTAGAGCTATTTGAAACTAACGTGTAAGGTTAAGTCAACTCTGTCTGAGGTTGTTGGGCTCCCTCTGCTCGTTGACGTCCTCAGCAATGTCCGCCATCATCTGACGATAATGACGCGTCTTTGGTGACCATTCCGAAGCTGTAGTGTCGGCTCCCTCATTGGTGATAGTCGAGAGGTCCATCTCGATTATACTCTCCTCTTCAAGACGCTCCAAGTCATCCTCCTCCTATTCTAGATCTTCCTTCTCGATGTCCTCGTGTACGACAACAGGATCTTCAGGTGGTGGTGTCTCTGTTGAACTTCGATATCTTCAAGTGACCTGCGTTTCCTTCGTCGGCGTTCTGGAGCTGTACGGCATAATTTGAGTTTGTTGGCATGAATAACAACTTCCTTATTGTTTATTTTTATTTTGTAATCCACGTCACCTAGTTTCTCTAGGATTACGTATGGACCCTTCCATCGTTTTGCCAGTTTCCTTGAAACTCCTTGCTTTAAGGCTGTATCTTGCAGACAAACAAAGTCCCCCACGTCATACATTTTGTTTGTAGTTTTCAGGTTATAATACTGTTTTTGTTTCTCTTTCACATTTTTATTGGCTTGCTGCTTTGTAAGCCTCCCTCAATCTAACTGCTAATTGTTGTGATGGTCTGTTCTATACGTTAAGGCTAGGTTCAAGATCATCTTCGGTTGGCAATGTCATCTCCTTAACATAGCTTAAGTAACAAGGTGTTTATTCGGTTACTGGGTTTTTGGTGCTCCTACAGGCCTGCATATGGTACCCACTTTCTGTGATTCGTCAACGTACTGGGAGATCATGTTTACTATCGTCTGATGGAGTACTTCTACCATTTAGTTAATCATAGGGGGGTAAGGTGTTTTCTGTTATGTCGTTTTCTGTTATGTCGTTTTCTGTTATGTCCTTCTCTGGAGAAGTCTGCATTCAATAAATTAGAAATACAGTTCTTAACCTGATCGGTTAGTAATCGTTTCGCTGCTCCATGACGTAAGACGATCTCCGTTACGAACACTCTGGCGATTGTCTCAGCATTCTGGTCTGGTATGGCGAAAGCTTCACGCCACCTCGAGAAATGATCTATAAAAATGAGCGCATACCTATTTCGATTATTATATACTGGGAGTGGGCCTACTATGTCCATGAATACTTGCTGGAATGGATCTGATGTCGGTTCATATTTTCCTAATGGTACTGTTATCTTGTTTCCTGTTTTCCAGTGAGCACAAGCGTCACACCATAAAACCTCATTTTCAATGTCACTCGACATGCCATTCCAAAAATAGCTCTCTTTTATAATAGCTTAAGTTCGCTTGACCTCTTGATGACCGCTAAATGGTGTATTGTGATGATGTTCAATCACACGGCCTACTATTGACCTTGGAATCACTAACCCCCAATCCAATTGTTGTCTTCAAAGAAGTACAGCACTGAATCCTTATCAAAAGATATTTTTTTTTGTAAATTTACATTTTACAAACCTAAACACTTGTTTTTATAATACTTTCCTGTTCGTGACGTATCACCTCTCTACTTAGTAAAGGTACATATTCTGCCTGTTCAATTTTGTTTATTTGTCGACTAAGTCCGTTGGCATGTGGTATTTTTACACTAGTCTTATGTGTCACTGTAATATCAAACTCAGCTCAACGAGTCAAACGTGATGAGGGATCTTTTAAACTAATCATCCACTTCAGTACTGCGGGATCTGTTACTGCCTCAAATTTACTCCCGTAAAGATAATATCTAAAATATTTAGTTGCCCAGACTAAGGCTATAGTTACTCTCAGCTTGGTATGATTGCCGTGACGCATAAGCGATAGGTCTTTCCTCTCCTGAAAATCGCCGCGACAGCAGTGTGCCGATTGCTGTCCCACTTGCGTCCGTCACTAATATGAAGGGTTGTGTGAAATCCGGGTATCTCAATACTGTTTCACTACATAGCACATTACTTAAGGTGTAAAATGCCTGTTGATATTCCTTAGACCAATTAAATTTTAAATTTAATTCTGTGAGCTCAGTAAGTGGTTTTGCTATTTTAGCTTGTCCTTCTATAAAGCGTCTGTAATAGCCTGATAACCCTAAACATGCTCTTATATCCTGTACGTTAAGTAGTGTTGGATAATTACATATGGCTTCACTCTTCATGGGGCTAGGTTTGATTCCCTGATCTGAAATCAGATGAACTAGATATTCTACCTATTGTCAATTATACAGTGTCAGACTGCGTATTTACCCTCTCTTATTATGATCTGTCTTCCTCTGCCAATTATACAGTGTTAGACTGCGTATTTACCCTCTCTTGTTATGTCCTGTCTTCCTCTGCCAATTATACAGTGTTAGACTACGTATTTACCCTCTCTTATTATGATCTGTCTTATCTTCCAAGTATATTTGTGCTCTCACTATATATTTGAATCTCTACAACATTGATCTGGATGAACGAAACAACATATTATTGTTGTTTCCTTATCTAGATGGCAGTTTTTTTTATATACATTTTCCCAGATAGATTTCCACATGCCAGTATTCATTTAGAATAAATTATAATAATTGTATAAAATCCTAAAATAAATGAGGTGATAACTAAAATATACTTTAAGATAAATACACAAATTATATCAATAAAAGTATACTTTTAAAATGACCAGAAACTAATGAGTTATGTTTCAATGTTGTCGTTTTAAAACTTTCCGAGTAAGCTGTCATCACATTTACTGGAGAGAATACGATACAGATAAGCAACGAGTGCTATTTATCTTATAATATACGTTATAAGTTTTTAGTATAATTTTTTTTCTCAAACTATTTTCTTCCAAAAGAATCTGATATTAGCATACTTTAGGCCAAAATTAATAATATTTTGAATTAAGAATATTATTGTATTTATTCACGCACGCGTGAAGAAGTCGATTTTAAAATTGTAATTATTGTTGCAGATGTTACCGAAAACTTTTGTCTCAGGGTTTCACGATGAGGAAGCTGTTAGAAAGATGAAATATTCAAAACTCGGCGATACAGACCTGGAGGTTTCATTCCTAGGTCTTGGGGGAGGAGCTTACAGTCGCCTATATGGGTGAGTGCTGCTTAAACATATTCTCACCGTCACTGAATTGTCTAAATACTCATCATCTATTAAGAGAGCCACAGTGATTTGTTTTACAAAAGAGATTATTATACCATTTGAATGCCTCGAATTAAACTAACATGCAGTTTTAATATAGGTTGATTTATTATATTATTATTATTATATTTTAAATTAAATTAAAGGGTTTTATGACATAAAAATATACACATTTAAAAATAAGGCTAAGCAAGCAAACAACGCCACCCGACTCACACGACAGTAGAAACCTTTCAAAACTAGCTGTGTTTTGGTACAGCCTGAGATTTGCGAGTTCATGAGTTGCGAAAGTACTCACTAGCGAGCATTTGATTTTCGTAAGTTACAAAATTAGGGGTCCAGTCACTGAAAGAAGAGCCCGTAGGATTCTCGTGTATGGTAATTCACTTTTAAAATTATGATTCTGGAATCTTTAGGGGTTACAAAAAGTCAGGGTAGCTTTTTTAAATCATGGTACTTTCCAAAATGGCGGCCATTAAAGATGACGGAAGAGCCATTTCCTGCAGACCCTATTATTTCAGTAACCAACTATCCGATCTTAATAATTTAGTTTTTATATTAAAGGAAATAAAATGGTCTTTGATTTTGCTTCTTATGATTTTTTTTATATTTCCTCTCTGTGTTGTTGAATTTGACCATTTTTGACAAGGATTTGACTTTTATTGACAATCCAATTAAACATGATTTGCAGCTGAATGAGTGGGGAGTGGGGATAATAAAAAAAAACCTGAATAAAAGTTTTTGGAAATTTAATTTACTACAAGAATCAGAATACATATATTTCAAAACTCCGTTTTGTGATGAAGAAAATGTCCTTGAAGTTGACTGGGTACGCAGTTTACCACACGATCACTCATCTAATCGCATCAAGTTTACAAGATAATGGTCAGTATAAGTTATTTTAAATATCATGCACGGCCAAATTCCTCTTTATTTATAACTGACGTAATTATAACTTATTACAATTATTCACCCATGCCTTGTGCGCACTTATTGCCAACATCAGGGAGAAAATTTTTATTTAATTTTTTATTTTGCATAAATTAATATTTTAGTCTACATTTTATTTTCAAGCAAGAAAATAATATGTAATAGGGTATTAAGAATATAAGGTTTTTAGAAGATTTTTTTTTTAATATTCAATAAAACTGAGATTACAAGTAGATTTGCTGCCCTGCTAGCTGGTCAGCTGTAAGTATAGTAGACAAACTGTTAGTACCCTAAAAGTAAATCCTCTGTTAGTATAGTAGACATACTGTTAGTATCCTGACAGGCGATCAGTTGTTAGTATAGTAGTAGACATATATTTAATTACAGATGTTATTGCTAAGAAATGTAGGATTTATTTTATTGAGTTGCAATGTGTAAATTTTTATGTTCATATTGAATAATGTGATTTTTATTTACATTTTAGCGTTATACAACACTGTGAAATGTTATCTCACCTAAGTCATGGGTACCGTAATCGGTTTTACTTTGTTTCAAGATAATGAGAGAAAAAGAGAAAACATAGATGGTATAATATTGACAAGAAAATCCAGAAAAATAATTTCAACCAAATGTATAATCCATCAAAAATGCAGTCGTATTCAAACAAGTACGGAGAATAGGAGGAATAAAATTTAGAAGCAGCTGCAATCCGAGAAGATGAAGTAGCACATAGAATAAATCAAGATCCAATACTTGACATTGTGTATAATGTAAGTAATGAGTGCTATAAAAATACACACTGAAAAATTATCTAAATAATCTGAATAAGAGAAAGTTAGAACCTTCTGAACAAGGCACTTCTCATACGATAAATTCTCAGCAAAAATGACAAGAACACGTTGTTCTAGAGCTCTTCGAAGCAGACATATACATCATTTTAGAAAACTATATGTTATTTGCTCCAAACTGAAATTCCAAGGTAATTTTGAGAAATTTTGTATCTCCGAAGTGAATAGAGCCAACAAATTTCTTGAGGCCACAAAGTTTTTCCACGATGGATTTTTACACGAACATGTAACTTACAGAACATAGACGAAGTATTTGGAGCTCATCTGTACTGCTATCAGAACTGTAGGCCTATATCAGGATATTTTCTTCAATATGAACAATGTATAGTTGTAAACCTTCAATGTTTGTTAAATACTCAATTCTACTAATGCTGGTCTAATGTACGCTGAAGAGTATGAGTTGAGTAGTATTTGAGACATGGGAAATAGCCCACTACATAATTAAACATTACTAACAAGGAGCTGAAAATACGTCTTAATAATCATTATGGTGAAAACATACGCTTTTTCCACCCTCTAGAAGTGAATAAATCTTAAACGGTGTTCCTTAAATCCTTCCCAGGCGATATGGCAGAGAAAATTCGAGAACACAATAAAACGATGAATCCAGTAAGATAATGGGTTAAAATATTAAGGGAAGCATTTCAAAACGTAGACTTTGATCACCAAGATAGATTTTGTGAATCTCACGATTTAGAAGGTGCGTGGAAAATCATTGCTATTCCAGACTATAATATTGTATTTTTTTCTGAGTTTTTCCATTTAAAGACTAATGATATACGAGGCTAAGAAGACAACAACCAGCAAGAACATATTTTAAGAATTCAGTTAAAGACTTCTGCAGAATTTAGAAAAGTCTTTGCTGAGTTCCAAATCATCTATCATGGTATCCATAATGGGCGGAAAAGAACACCACTTCACGTTATGATAGCACAAGCAGTTCATGATATTTATAAAAGTAATAATCTAATAACAAGTCTCAATCATTTTGGGTTAACTATAAGTTAGAGTGAGCTTGTTCGAAACCACGATGATTTAACAAGCTACACTGTAAAAAACAGTGTCATGTATGTACCACTTCCCAGCCATTTTAGCAGTGAAACATTCACATTATGTGCATTTGACAACTTCGATTGCGATGAAGCTACTCTTTCTGGTATAGGAAGTAGTCACGAGACTGTTGTATTCTTCGTTCAAGAAAAGGGTAAGATCAGTCTTCATAAGCAAAAAATGTCTGAGCCAAATGTAATTCATGTAAAGAAAGTTTTACAAACCCTCTTACCATGCCAAAGACTCAATGAGCTCAACCAGCTTTGCCAGCAGACTACATAGTTGATGAAAGTTATCTCAAGTGGATCAAGATGATTATGACCTCATCACCAAAAAATTATACCGTCTGTTTTTTTTATCACGGCTGAGTTTGCCTGACGCTGTTGAAGGAAGTATAAGATATGTTTGCTTAAATCAATTAATACCTTCATAGATTTCATTAAACTCTGTTGTTACACAGAAGAGAGTACTATCGATCTCTGTTGGTTTTATTCCGCTGATCCCTAATAATGTAACTTAATATGGTACTATATACACTGCGCTAAAGAACTTTCAGAACCTACAATGTCAATTGAAACAAAAGTACTTGCCTGTATCAGCAACAAAGGGGTTTATCATATAGCGAGGGAAATAACTCTGCACAATCCACAAGAATTTTCTGATATTGTACTGTGCCTTGGATCATTTAATATGATTAAAACTACTTTTGTGTGTATTGAGAGATGTGTTTTGTATAGTGGTGCTTAAAACATTTGGGCTGAGACTAACGTTTTTGGAGTTAGAATTTTTAAATCCGTGATTAGTGGAGCTCATTATGTAAGATATATAAAGGACATAGTTTTGATATACGAATCAATGCAAAGACTTCAGTGGTGAGAATTTTTAATGAACAAAAAAAATAGAGAGTTACAGCGAAGAGTTGACAAAAGTGCAATCGCTGAGGAGATCAGTTAACGATAAATTCAAAACCTTTACTGAAGAAGTGCAGAACATATCCAAAACCTTTATTATGAAATACTTTGCAGAATTTAAACAAACACTGTCTGAATAAAAGTGAGACTGCCAAATTCTGGATTGAATTCATTCACTTAGTCCACTTGGTTAGAGATTATGATAAGAGCCAACCGTGAAGGAAACTGGTCCCATCACCTCCACACAGTTGTAATGAAATAGAATTTAATTTGGTAATAATTCTAATCTAAATTTTCCACCTTTCATATATTTTTAATTAATGAATATTTTCAAAATGTGAAACTCAAAGCATCCATGTGTGTTATGAAATTTTCTCACACTTGGGTGACTAAATATCTTTATTTTTTTATTGTTGACAAGTAAATTTCATCTCTCGCAGTTAACTCCACCCCTATTCTGAAAATTTAAAAATGACACCTGGACACGGGAATCAAATCCGGGACCTCTGGCTTAGTACGTAAATGCTCTATCCACTTAGCTATCCAGAAATCGTCCCGTCCCAGGCTCGATTCCCGTGTACAGGTCTCATTTTTCAATTTTCAGAATATGATATCTAGACGGAGTAATCCTTACTATAAACATAAATAATAGCTTTCGCTATTTGATTCCACCCCTATTGTAAACACTTGTGAAACATGGCTAAAAGACATGTTCTCTCTATCTCTATTTTTTTCGCTCCATCTCATTCTTTCACTTCTCGAAGGATAGACCATGGTGTAAGTTTTTTTAAAAAAAGGATGGTTCTGGAACAATTTCCTTCGAAATATATACTCAAAAAGAAGGTTCCTTTACCCAGTCGTTCCATGACTTTACAGAGGAACAATCAGCGTCTAACTAACCTAAAATATTCACTCGTCAAACAACCTTACAGAGGAACAATCAGCGTCTAACTAGCCTAAAATATTCTCTCGTCAAACAACCTTACAGAGGAACGGTCCATGGCGTGTTAAGCTGCCGTCTCGTGTGTGCCAATAAGATTATTCTGAATAAACTGGATTTATATTAATAAAAAATAAGTTTCAACAAACTCAAGTATTTTATATATATATATATTTATATATAAATAATATTAATACAAAACCCACATAATCATCACGACGAACTTGAACCCAGGACTCCCAAGAAAGAGAATCGTACAATCCCCTAAATTCCCACTTCACTAATTGGCTCGACAACGAGGGACACCCAGAGAAGGACTCCCCAAAGAGCACGAAAATACAACTCTTCAACTTGACTCGACAACGAGGAACCTCACCAGCGAAAAATAACTCTTCACAATACAAAATATGGCGAATAATTTTTGTAATTTATAGTTACGTCAGTTATAAATAAAGAGGAATTTGACCGTGCATGATATTTAGATAACTTAGACTGACCATTACCTTGTAAACTTGACGCGGTTAGATGAGCTATCGTGTGGTGGACTGCGTACCCCGTCAATTTCAAGGACATTTTCTTCATCACAAAATGGAGTTTTGATATATATGGACTCTGATTCTTATAATAAATTAAATTTCCTAAAACTATTATATAGGGTGTTTTCGATATTAATAATAATAATAATAATAATAATAATAATAATAATAATCGACTCTAATGTCGAAGTTAAGGCTACCGCCTTTTCTTACACTTAACCAATACAATTAAAATGAAGTTTAACAAAATAATATATATAAACACACAAAAAATATAAAAACTAGAGCTAAAATACACAACAATTACGTAATATGAGAGCGCACGTACACACATACACACACACACACACGCAAGTTCAGTACGTTTCACAATCCTCAATCTCATGAATGAGCTTCCACACGCAGATTATTTGTGACTTTTCGCTTGAAACCATTCAATTCTAATTATTTCTCTACATCGTTGGTTAGGGTACTCCAGAATGAGAAGCTGAAACAATGAAAGAATTTGAGTAATGATTGGAATTATGAAGGGGAATGAATAAAGTTGAGTTTTCTTGTGATCGAGTGTTGAAATTATTATTAGAGTTGAGTGAGCGTATACGAGAAGAAAGGTATTGTGGGGAGTTGGAAGTCAATAGTTTCTTTATGATGGTTATTGAGTGTAGAGTTAGTCTTTCTTTAAGTCGTAGCCAAGTTAGTCTCTTATAGGATGGGGAAATATGGTCACGTGAACGGAGGTCAAATATAAATCTAACACATGTGTTCTGGAGTCTTTGTAGTCTTGTCGCAAGGTCAGCTGTCAGGTCATTACACACTACATCACAATAGTCAAAAAGCGGGAGGATAAGGGATTGGATAAGAGTGGATTTAATATTCATTGGTATAAATCTTTCAGCCGCTTAAGTGAGTGTAAGGCAAAGAACACTTTTTTACATATTTGTTTCACATGATTATTCCATGTAAGGTTTTAATTTATATGTAAACTAAGATTATTAACAACATACATACATTAAATTGGGCTGTTATTTAAATTTATTTGTTGTACAGATGCGAGATTCAATGAGAAGAGTAATCTTTTTGACCCTATAATAAAAGATTGAGATTTTTTAGGATTTACATTAAGACCATTTTGTAGTGACAATCAATATGAGAAAGAGAGGATGATACCTAAATTTGGGAATCATCGGCATATAGATGATGTTGAGAATGTTGCAAACAGCTAGGGAGATCATTTATAAACATCGAGAAAAGGAGAGGGCCAAGGACCGAAACCATTGTGGCACTCCAGATGTCAATGAACGCCATGTTGACCGAGTGTCACCTATCATGACACATTGTTGGTGGTCAATTAGTTATGACTACATCCATTGAGCTGAACTTACTGAAAAATTAAAGGTTGTTTGTAATTTAGCAAGAAGAATATCGTGGTTAATGGTGTCAAAAGCTTTGCTAAAGTCTAACAGTGCTAACAGCGTAAACTGTCTTCTATCTATGGCTAGTCTTATATCATCAATTACATTTATGAATGCTGTAAGTAGTTCTGTGATGTGGTCTGATCCCAGATTGAGATTTGTCTAGCAGCTTGTGATGATTTATGAAGCTATAGATTTGTTTGTGTACGATAATATATTCAAAGGCTTTTGATAGCGCTGGAAGTATGCGTATAGGTCTATAATCTGTTACTGAAGAGGTTGGCAAAGGGGTTTTAGGGATGGGCCTCACTATTGCAGGTTTCCACAAATATGGAAAAATTCCTACTTTCAGAGAATGATTAAAAATATCTCTTATAGGGTTTAAAACATAAAAAAGTATTTTTTTTATAAATGTTATTGGAATTTGGTAATTTCCTTGTGCATTTGTTTTGATTCGCTTAGTTGACTGTACAACATCTGCTAACGATATTGCATGAAAATTGAATTTATTATGATTTGAGAACTGAGACACTAAGTTAGTTAGAGTCCTATTTTTTTGAACAGGATCAATTAAATTAGGATTATCCTAAAAATGAGAATTAAGATCATCAGACGATATGGGGATATCAGTGTTACCAATACGTTTGTATCCAACACCTAATTGTATAAGGTCTTTCCACAAACCTTTGGGCGAATAGCTATGTGTATACACAAATTTAGTTTTGCAGACGACCTGTGTACATCTATTTCTAAGTAATCTATATTTCTCAAATAATTCAGATGTTATGTCAGGGTTGATTTTACGTGATTGTTTAAACAGTCTAAAGGCAAGTATCTCGGTGGGACATTAGTACTCTTATAGTCTGAGTCAACCAAGGGGCAGGTGGTCTAGTAACCCGTTTCATTTTAATAGGAGCCTCTCTGTCAAACAGTTCGAGCATCATTTCACTCAAACAATTCACTTTTTCATCAACATTATTAGAGCTAGTACATTTTGCCAAGAAATGGATGAGGCATCTTTAATTAGAGAATACTCGCCCAAGTTTTTGAGGTTTCTAGCTTTAATTATTTTAGGTTGAAATTTAGGAATGTTGAGAGAATAAGATATAAATATTAAATCATGATGTGAGAGGCGAGGTGCAGCTATCTGTCCATGATTCAGTACTTTGTCTGGATTAGAGGTCGCAATAATGTCGAGCCAAGTATGTGAGCTAGATGTATGATGTGTTGCGTCAAGTGTACAAATAGTTAAATTACACGATGTCATCATGTCAACAAGTTTTATCAGGTGAGTGTGAGAATAGATCAGTGTTGAAATCTCCCATGATCACAACATGCTCACAATTAACGATATGAATCATTATTTCAGTTTCTAATGCTGTCATCTCCGCAACTTTAGGTGGTTTATAAACTACAGCTAGCAACATCTTTTGTGTTTGTATAACTATATCTAAAATAAGAAACTCTGTGGAGGCACTATAAGGGCCCGGAGATAAAGAAAGTTCACGATCGTTTCTAATAAGATTATAATTGTCCAAGTGGACAAATTAATTAGGAAGGGAGGGGACAAGCCATGTTTCTGAAACTAAAATAGCATGAATGTTAAGAGTTGAAAAAAATATCCTGGAATTTATGAACATGAGCAGGTAAAGATTGTGCATTCACGTGTGAAAGCTGTAAGGCTCGAGGGTGGGAGGAAAGAAATCCCTTCGCGCCTCGCAGTTTGAGAAACCCTGATCTATACTACCAAAAACACAATTTCAGACACGTGTGAGGCGAGAACTTTATCTGTATGTCGATGAAGCCACATATTACCTATAAGAAGGAACAAAATTTTTATTTTTTAGTATTTGCAGTCTTTGCATCAATATTTGCTCGATTACGCGGAGACATTGTTTAAATGAACACCAAAATAAATAGTTTACATTTACTATCTAATAAACAAATCTAAATTTAAATAGCTTAAAAATACCTACATTTGGGGCACAACTGCAAACACGATAACAATGGCTCTTTTACGTGAATGTATTGTTGCAATAAACACCAAAGGAAAATTATTAGTTTAAATTTACTATTTAAAAATTAATTAATTTGAAAGAATCATTCTAGTAAGCGCCTTAGCTAATAAAACAAATTGCTCTGCTAATAAGTGTTTCTAAAGTAGAAGCTCTTTATCCAGCATTCTACGGTTCGGCACATTCTGTAATCCGGCACAGATTGAACCATCCACGTTCGGTTTATTTCGGGTGGATTCGTGCGTTCGTTGGCCTTGACTGGCAAGGCTGTACCCACCAGGTGGGTTTTCAGTTCGTCTGTGTTTCACGCAGTTATAAAGTGTTGTCCAGGACCCTTGTTTCCACGTTTTTAGTTCACTCAGTGTTTATCGTAACTAGCTGTCAGTTCAGTGTTCATTTCATTACAGTGTTTCCTGTTTTCTAACGGGTTACTAATCACGTTTGCACAATGTTCTTGAATCCCAGCCCGAGTTCTTCAAGTGCTAATAAAACTAATAAGCGTAAGCACGTGACTCTCACTATACAGCAAAAACTAGCAATAATTAATCGTCTCGAAAAAGGTGAAAACAGAAACTTCATAATGCGTGATTTCAATATTGGTTCTTCGACTATCTATGATATAAAAATACAAAAAGCGGAACTTAAGAAGTTTTCTGCTCAAGCTGTTACAGCAAAGAATACGGAATCAAGACACATATTGAAGAACCCTAAACTTGAAATTCTTGATTGTGCCTTGTACACTTGGTTTAGTGCGAAACGATCAGAGGGAAAACCGGTGACTGGGCCTATGATCATCGAAAAAGCAAAACAGTTTCATTGTGATCTGAATATTGGAAGTGCTTGTGTGTTTTCCGATGGTTGGCTTCAGAAATTTAAAATTCGACATGGAATCCGGAAGCTGGATGTGGCTGGAGAGAGCAGATCAGCCGATGAAAAGGCCGCTGAAGAATTTAAGGACGCTTTTAGCAGCCTTGTTTTACGGTGAGAATTAACCTGTGGTCAATTTTACAATGCCGATGAAACCGGCCTTTTATGGCGTTGTTTGCCAACTTCTACTCTGGCAGGTGGGGATGAAAAATTTTCTAAGGGATTTAAGAAAAATAAAGAAAGATTGACTGTTTTGCTGTGTGCAAATGCTTCTGGTGACCATCAGCTGACACCTGTCGTGATTGGTAAATATTAAAAACCTAGAGCTTTAAAAGGAATAGTAAACTTGCCTGTGCATTATGATGCGCAGAGCAATGCATGGATGACATTAGATTTGTTTAAGGACTGGCTTTTCCATCATTTTGTACCAGATGTAAAGGAAAACTTTAAGAAACGTGGAATGCCAGAAGACAGCAGAGCACTTTTGTTGTTAGACAACTGTACCGCTCATCCTCCTGCTTCTGCTTTGGTTTCCGGCAATATTTTCGCAGTTTACCTAACCCCAAATGTCACTTCCTTGATTCAGCCGATGTATCAAGGTGTGATTCAAAATTTCAAGTGTTTCTATAGAAGATATTTTGTACAAGGCCTTTTTGACGCTGACGCTGACTCTGATGTAACAGACTTCCAAAATCATTTTAATGTTAAAGATGCAATTTTCGCAATTGCCTTAGCTTGGAATAAGGTGAAAGAAGTGACTCTACAGGGGTGCTGGAGCAAACTTTGGCCTAATGATGAAGATGCGGATCAAAATGTTACCGGTGATGGTCAAAATATGGTGCTAGAGTTGGTAGAAGCTGTGCCAAACAACCCTTTAAGAGATGTACCCCGTGAGGAAGTTATAGACTGGATTTAAATCGACAAAAGTGTGCCAGTGGTTGAAGAACTGAATGACGAACAGATTATACAAAGTGTTGTTAACCCACAAGAAGCTCAGGTTCAGGAAGTGGAATTGGATGAAGAAAGAGCCATGGCAGATGAAGCTAAAGTCTCATGGAAACAGGCTTCTGATGTATTGCATACATTTATAAAATTTGTCGAATCCAACAAAAGTTACAACTCTGCAGAACTCATAAATTTGTTTATAATCCGTAACGACTTTTTGAAGAAGAGATCAGAATCACGGAAGCAATAACGGCAGAGATTTTTTTTTAAAAAAATAACGCTCATGTGTACTAATTTTTCTTTTGTGCATTGTAGTGTGTTTTTATTTACATGAATATTCAATTAAATAAATATTTAATGTTTTAATTTAATTTTTGTACTCTATGTTTTTCTTAAAATACATGTTTTAATCGTTTGCATTTTTATCTAGAGTGATTTATTATTGGTATTCCCTTTAAAATTAATGACGTACAATAATCCGGCAATATCGCTAATTTGCACGGACACGGTCCCAGATATTCCGGATTAAAGAGCTTCTACTGTATTAGTTTTTGAAATTTTCCCCCTCTCCCCCAATCATAATTTCTTTAACACCCATTTAAACACTTATAGTTTTAAGACTTATTTCGTTATCTATTAGTTGTACTTCTACCTGCCAGCCAAATTTCAATTTTCTACTACATCAAAAGTTTTTTTTTTAAATAAATTCTTCCCTCCCCTCTTTAATTTTCTGGAGTTCCATTTTAAATATTCAGAATCAATAATTATTTGGAATTGGTCATTTACCAGCCTGCTAAATTTCATTTTCATACCACATTGCATTGAGATGTTGCTTCTATTGGTTTTGTAGATTTAGAACTTCCCCACCTCCCAAACCCTTTTTCCCAAATCACTTTGAGAAATTTAGAGTCTAATACTATTTTGGCTTTTTGGAGTTTGATTTATCTCTACCTATCTGAATTATTTTTATTTTATATCTGATCTCAAAAAGTTTTTTCTATTACAGTCCATCACCACTATTTTCTAGGATGCCATTTTAAATTATTATTACTGTTATTTAATGTTAATTTTTTTCCCATACCTCCTTAACGAATTTAAGTTCTTTACCACACAGAGAGGTAATTGAATGTGTTGGTTTTGGAAATGTTGAGCTCCCCATTCTCCTCCTTCCCACCATTTTTCCAACTCCCACTGAAAAATTTCAAATTCTAAGATTTATTTGATTATCTTGATGAGTTCTTATAGCCAAGGTTACGCATTGATCTCTGTATAACTCATTGATCGCTATTATATAATTGGATGGACATCTGTGTCTGAAATTTTCAAGCTGTCGTCTGCCTACCATTGGTAAGAGCGACGGAAGTTTCGGGTATCTCTTTCTCTCCTACACCCATACAAGGCCATTTGACATTTTGACATCGTTCATTAATTTGATTGAATATATGAAATACAACAATGTGTGATTAGTTAAATAAAATAAATTTGTTAGTAAATGCTTTGAAGAGCACAACAAAGTTCGAAACTGCTGAGTTTTTTCTTTAAATAAGTTGATGGAGGCTAATATATACTATGATTTTTGAAGGTAGCTCGTTTGTAAGGCTCTATTTCGTACCAGAATCCTACCCTATAGTAGTGTTCAGGTAGGATAAAAGACCTCCAAGAAGGGAATTTCTACTTCCGTTCTAGATGGCCGTTTATCCTACTAAAATACTAATATATGATAGTATTCCGGTATGAAATAAAGACTTACATATTGGGATTCCTACTAAAATCAAGGTTTAGTAGATACCGTGCTTCCTACAAGCCTATAACCTAAATTATCTTTAGAAAGTAAGACTTCTACACAAAATATATCATTCAAACAAATATAATATAATTTTTAGCTAACTTGTTTCATTATCGTTATCGAACCTTCAACATAATATGGTTCTGAAAGCAATATACAAGATATGAATCAACTTTATTTTTTAAAAAAAAGTAATATAATAATACTTTCTACAAGCCTATAACCAAGGTGATCGTTTGAATATATGGCAACTACACAGAGTTTGTCATTCAAACCAATGTAATCACGTTTTAAGATACCTTATTCATTATATTTATTGAACTTTCAATATAATATGGGTTCTGAAACCAATATACAAGCTATTAGCCAACTTTAAATATAAGTGTAGTCTGGGCAGACTGTAAACAATATGGATGATAACTACATATTTAAATATATTGTAGATTTTATTCGTATTTGGACAGTATTACCTGTAATACTGGATTGTATATCCTTTAATGCAAATGTTTCTTCAGGCATGAGTGGTATAATATTTCATTATTTTCAAACAATAACACTTTTATTCATCAGAGACATAATTTCACATAAGAACATTGAAAGAAATCGTTAAATTTGTCCCCCCACAATTAAGCAGACGATAAACTTGAGCGTCACGCTTTGTTCCTTGGCTATGCGTATGTTTATTTCCATCCAGTATAGTAAAGAGATCATTGATATAACTGGATAAAAATCTGTGACTAAAATTTTCGATCCGTCGTCTGAACACAATTGTATAAAAAAATGTTCAGGTATCTCTTTCACTCTTACACACATACAAGGCAACGTGGGATTTTGGCATAATTCGCTAATTTATTAAATGAAATAAATGCATTAATGTATGGTTTGAAGAGGATAATAAGTTAAACACTCGTGACTTGTTTATTTAAATAGATCGATGTAGGCTAATATAGGAATACTTCTTACAAGCCTATAACCTAAATCAGCGTTCGAACTTGTGTACAAAACTTGTTATTCAAACTCATGTAATTAAGTGTTAAGCTAACTTATTTCATCAAAGTTATCGAACATTAAATATAATATGGCTTCTGAAGGCAATAGGTTGTACAAGCTAATAGCCAACTTTAAATATATTGTAATTTAGTAGGTAATATTTCCTACAAACCTATACCCTTAATGATAGTTTGAATGTAAAACTACTACACATGTAGTTAAATTTTAAACTACCTTTTATCATTGTTGTCATCGAACTTTCAATATTATAATATTGTTTCTGAAACCAATATATAAGCTAATAGCCAACTTTAAATGTATCATATTCTTTGCAGAATGTAAACACCATGAGCGATAGCTACCTATTTTAATATATCAAAGATTTTATTCGTATTTGTACGATATTAACTTGAATGGTATATCCTTTAACGTAAATATGTCTTCAACCAAATGGGTTATAATACTTCACTATTTTCAAACAATAATACTTATACCCACCAGAAACACGTTTTTGCACAATAATGTTGAAAGAAACAGTTAAATCTGTCCCCCTCGCAACCAAGCAGACGCCAAACTTAAGCGTCACGATTTAGCTCATTGCAAAGATTTGTGTATGTCCATCCAGTATAGTATAGAGATCACTGAGCTTACTAGAGTATAAGGTAGGCTCATTCCAAATACCGGCCTTCATTCAGCTCTACCCTATCGCGGCGCTGCTGTGACGTCGGCTCATGGCCTAGCCGAGCTTGCTTCTGTACAGTATATGTGACTGTGCAGTGTCGTGCTCGTTATTAGCTTCTTATTTATGTCAAATATGCTACCAAAGTCACTGTGAATAGTAAATGCTTGTGTGTTTATTGTAAGCTTTCCCATTATTTATTCGTGAAGTGTTACGAAAAATATCGTAACAACACTACTGTTACCATGTGCAATAAAAGTAATCTAAGGGATATGGTATACACAATACTTTCATAAAGATTCTGATGTCAGACGAAGATGTGTTCACTACTGAACGGGATGGGAAATGGAATCCTGATTCGTATTTTATTTACTCAGAACTTTTTTCCATGATGATTATGAACAAGACCTTCAGGCCTAACTGCTAAACTTGCCTATGAATAACAAATTAAATTTGTCTGCAGTACCTTCCCTTATTTGTGGTGTCTCCGAAAATGTTATCCAAGGGAAAAATATTACCCATACATCTAGGCATTTTATGAATCGGCATTTGGAAGAAGGAAATAAATCAAAAATCCTGTTTTTGAGAAATTAAAAAAATGTATGACATGTTTTCTTGATTCAACCAAAACAATTTTTTTACTGAACATTCAGAACGTTATTCTGATCCTTTTACAGTGTTTAGACATTTTCCAGGTACTGTACTCTGACTCGTAAAATTAAAAATAAGTTTGTGGATGTGTTTCCTTCTTCCAACTGATGGAAAAAGTGATTAGAAAAATAAAGGAAAAACTCAATAAAAACTTTCAAATGTTATTCACAAGTAATATAAAGAATTAAAAAATGAAGCTATCGGATAGAATCTAGTAATAATACCTATACTGTCTACCTATACTGAAATAGGCCTGAATGTTATTCTGTTTATCGCAAGCGACGTCGTCTAAAATAAAAACAGAGTTGGGGATCGACTTGGACGGTGGGATGGTCTCTTGGTTGTCCGAGTAAGGGTGGTAACCCATGCCTTTAACGCATGAAAGGACCTTAGATAAACACTGATACTTTGGCTGGTACAACTATTTAGAGTATATGTAAACGTTCTCGAAACATAATCCGTTAGGTTCCTCGAGCAAGCTGATCATGGCATTTGTTTTACCACAATTCGAAGGCCCGCAGATAATATAGCGGATAGTATTGGGTAGTAATGTGCCGTGTCTCGGAGGTTGCGCCTTACCTCCCTGATGATTGTTATCACGGAAGGGTAGCGTATCTGTCGGTTTCTCAAGCTGCATGTCGACTTGTACGTGTTGGATTGTCCCTTCACTGGGTCATAATCGATGAGTATATAAAGTTCATCGATTTCGATCGGCTGTCGTGTTTCTACGGGCAAGATGAGATGGACGCTGCTAAGGACGCAGTTGCGGAAGCCACTGCTAAACCTAAACGTAAGAAGCGTAAGTGATGTGTTGTAACTTAATGGGTTCTGTTCTATTCCTGGACTTAGAAATATTACAACATGAAAAGTATAGAGACCGTTTCATCATGAAACACATGTCTGTAGGGACAAGTGGTAATCTTCTGCTGTCGACTGGGATTAAGCCTCCTTACCCTTTTGAAAATCTTCATCATGTCTATAAACATCAATGGTTAAAGGGTAACAGTCTAGCTGAGTGGGGTTAAGGTAATCTGGACTATGAGGATCTAGGCACTCTGATGTGTACACTCATCCATTCTGCCAATATCGTCTATGTTTTCATGTTAGCATTGCCAATCTTCAATAAGTTTGACAAAGATGCTATTAAAGTGTTAATAGGGCACAACCTTTCAAGCCACATTTTGCCACATATTATTGACAAATGTAAGCGTAGCAATATAAAGTTTGTGCTACTCCCCCAGAACAATACGCACTATACTCAACCTTTAGATGTGGCTTTTTTCAGACACTTAAAGATAAAGTGGCGTGAGACAATAACTGGAAAAAGAAAAATCGTGGCACTGTGCCTAAAAACAGGTTTCCTCGACTCTTAAAAAAATGTATTGATGACTTAGGAGAAGAAAACATAAAAAACAACTTGAAGAGTGGCTTCAAAGCAGCAGGGATTGTGCCTTTGGGTCGACAAGTACTGAAGAGGCTTCCTGATGGTCGTAAAAAAAAATAATCTGAAGATCTTAATTCTAGCAACAACTTGGTTCAATCATTTGAAACCTATCTGCAGGAGAGTAGAAAGAAGGAGACAGAACCCGTGAAAAGCAGAAAAGGTATAGAAGGACTTGAAGTTTTGTAAGCAGAAGCCTGTAACGTCAAGCCTCAAGCGAGCACTTATAAAGGCCCTGAAGACAGCAATTTGAAAAAGCCCACTTCAAAAAGGGCTAGAAAAAAATTATTCGAATTAAAGTGAAGATGATGACGATGACTTTTCAGTGCGATTCAAATTCAGGCCTTATATTAAGTGTTTTCAATGATGTAGATTTTGAGGTAGAGTCTGTTACATAAAAAACGCCTGATAAGCCAAAGAAAACATCAGTTCACATAGAGGATCTCAAACCAGATGTATATGTCATTGTCGAACTTATCTTCAATGAAAACACAAAAAAAGAAGTTACAAAACAGTTCTATACCATTATAATTGACACTGAACCCAAGGAAGATAAATTTTTTTTCAGAAGTGCTCTAAATCAAAGGGAAATAATTGTGTGTTCCTGATTGTGGATGATGAGATGGATGTGAATATTGCAGACATTGTCACTACTCTACCAATAGAGGACACCATAATTGTTAACTAAACTTCAATCAGTAAATGTTAAATTAAACATCTAGGACTTTTTTAGTGTAAATTAAATATCCGAAACACTAAAAATGTATTTCTTTTTACTTTTTACACTTTTATTTTAACTAATAAATGTCTTGAGTAGTATTTGTAGATTTATTTTAGCCCTTTATATGAATTATGCTACTCCATCACTAACATAAGCCAAACATTGAATTCTTACTGCTGGCTTTAGTTACCCCGTATCAAAGAGTAACGTAAGCCACCATGCTTTGTTTTTTGGTCTTAGGAAACTTTCATATATGTAAACATAGAGTGTAACTGTAGACCCAAGTTTTATAACAATTAGTTAATCTCCAAAGTAAATGGTCTTGAATTGGAAGATGTCTTAAATGACGGCACTTCTCCATTTGTGACTGGTAAACTGAGTCCCATGACCAGAGACAACAGTCTGGGGTATCCCTACCTCATCAAGATAATGTTTAACAATTTTATTGATTATTGCATTGCCGTGGCTTTTCTGATGGAGTGTAGTTTTACCTACTTAGTGCAGATATCCAGCACTACAAAGAGATACCTCACACCCCTGATACTAGCTGGCAGTGGCCCATAAAGATCAACAAACACCAATTGCAATGGTTTCTCTGCCAACACATTCACCATTCCTTCATATTTAATATCAGGTACTTTGCTCTTCTGACATATCTCACACCCTTTTAAAACTTTGGCTATCGTTTTTCTCATACGTGGAAAGTTACAGGACTCCTTTAAAATATTAAAACATTTATTTATCCCTACATGTCCACTATCATCATGGCAACTATATATTACTAATAAAATTAGTTATTTGGGGATGCAAATTGTCCACACATTAGCTGTTGAGGTTTTCTGAAATAATACACCTTTATAAATTTGATATATTTCTTCAATTTCCACCTTAGGTTTTTCTAATTTTGCAATGATTGGTCCTAATCTAGAGTTTGTTCTTTGCAATTAACGCAATTCTAACTTAATCCTCTTATCTTATTGTACTGTTTCTCTGGCAAATACTCACCTATATTTCTTTAACTCATAGTAAAAAAGGAGCAGGAATTAATCACCACCATAGATTCCAGAGTTCATTCTAAAGAAATATATATATTACAATTTTTAATAACAACAATTTATGACAACAATAACGTAAAAGAATTAAGATGAAACAAAATACAATAATGCCCCTTATCGTTTTAAAATTAACATAATACGCCGAAAGAATGTATTATAAATGGGATCCTTCCCTTCCCACCTCAGCAGCATTACATGTAATTTACAAGGAGCCAATATTGACAATAGGAGAGTTACAAACAATTTTACAGAATAGGCAAGTCAAAGAAAAGAGGTTAAAAAAATAAAACCATGAAACTCACCGAGTTTATTTTACCACATTAAAGAAACTAATTACTATAATCTCTTACTCTCCGCCACCATGCTATAGATCACAAAAGGGCAGAGATCCACGTTTCATCTCGAAATAAAAATATGAGAGAAGGAGCCGATCAAAAACCCAAATACCTCAAAATGGCATTAGTCTTGCGTTTCTTTTCGCAAAAAGGTCCACACACTGTATCAAACCGTCAAAAGGTGGCAAACCGTTAATGTTTGAGACTTAGTTCTAAAAATAAATATAAATAATTACTATTACACATATAAAAACAAAAGAGAATATTTTAAACCACTAATAATGAAAACAAAGGAAAATTAGTATGTAAATTAGTCATGTTAAAGAAAATAGTTCCGAAGTTACCAACGTCAGTGTCACCATCTGTCGATCTCGCAAAACATTCAACCCAGACACCCATTACTCTTCTGCGTAATGGACAACATCGCGCTGAAGAAGTTTGTACTGCTTGATCTCGGCACCAAATCACAACAATTCAATATAGTTGATGATGTCCAAAGGTAAGTTGAAAGTTAGTCTTGTGTTGCCGCACAATTAAAGGATAAATACATTCTTCTATAATATTTTTTTTAAAAGTGCTCAGCACACTTACTCACTGGTCACCATCCCCTTTCTTTTACTAGCTAGCACCCGGAATTCAGTGTCTCCTGCAGACTCAGCTGCTCCTTCAGGGGATACCATGATAGAGTGTTGGACACAATCTTTTCCCTACCTGGAACATGTTGGATTTCTAAGTCATATTCTTGTAAAAGGAGGATCCATCGGGTTAGCCTACCATGTAACAATTTGTATTTTTTGATGAATATTAGGGCCTTATGATCGGTGTACAAGGTAACTTTTCTCTCACATATGTATATGCGAAATTGTTGGCATAAAAATATGATGGCCAGCAATTCTTTTTCTGTGATGGTATAGTTCAGTTCTGGACCGTGGAGTACTCTACTGGCGAAAGATATAGGGCGCCTATCCCCTTCAGAATCTATTTGATATAGTTCTGATCCCATTGATCATACACTGGCATCACAAGAGATACACATATGTTGCCAAAGATCTGGGTGTCTCAACATGACCGTCTTGATAAATTATTGTTTAATGGTTTCCATGGCTGCGTGCTTTGTTTCACCCTAATTCCACAATGCATCTTTCCTAATTAACCTCAATAATGGTAACACTAGATCTGAATGGTTTTTTACAAATTTTCTATAATAATTAATTAAACCAAGAAAACTTTGAAGTTGCTTTTTCTTTTTGGGGTTGGGGAATTCTCTAATTGCTTTGGTCTTTTCTTCCTCAGCTGTAATCCCCTGAGGAGATATCACATGTCTCAAGAATGTTATCTCTTTGCACAAAAAAGAGGATTTTTTCTAAGTTGACCATCGTTTCTCTTAACCTCAACTTGTCCAACATATGTCCCAATTGACTCAAATGTTCATCAAAGGTTTTGGAGACTATTACCATATCGTCAACTTACAAAGTCACAAAATCCAAAACTTCAGGGGCTAAAACATTCTCCAAACCTCTAAGAGATTTGCTCGTTGACACAGAAAGGCCGAAAGGCATACGCTTGAAACAGTAAGTCCTGCTATTGTACATAAATTAAGTTTCTTTCTTTCTTTTTCGCATCCACCCTGCGAGGTTTGAACTTGAAATGCTGTGAGGGCTGGAAAAAAGCAAATTGAATGTTCCTGACACAGTTACTAGCTGCATGTGTGTGAAAACTAATTACCGACAGTACAGTCACTGACCAATAAAATCTACACAACCTAATGTAAATAACCCAACAAGCATAGCAGTAAAAATGATCATTAAAATTTCTAATACAATATTAATTTGTTAGTGTGGTTTTAGCTTGTGTATTTTGAATTTTCCTTCTGCTTCGACACATTTTCTTAATGAACTAAAGTATGACAAAATGCTCATTATTTTTATATTCCTGCTAGGTGAATTGGGGGAGAGCTGGACCCCCTTCTCCTGGTTACATCATTGGATTGAGAAGATTTAGTCGTTGGAGAAAGCATGTTAGTAATTTAGCATACATTTTGCTTTGAATTATATTTGTGTGGGTGTGCACGATAGATAAAAGGAAGTATCTTATCAGCCAAATGCAATCATACTCTCTGGGCTGCAAGGTCATTTATGTTAAAACCTTATGATGTCAAAGAACCTTTGTCTGGTTAGGTTAAGACTCAACAGTAGTGTGCATGAGTTTGAAATGGCTTATTGGGCTGGTGTTGAGCTACGTTAGTATGTTGGCTAGGTGTACGCGGGTTGCAACATTATGTTGTCGGGCTCATAAGGCTGTAATTAATAGATTCTCATAAAGGAGCGTAGCATCACTATGTTTGTTGTTGCCGTAAAGTTCGTTAGTCATTTCTTCTAAATAAACATTTTGAATCGCTTGTCAGTAACACATGTACAGTAAGATAATATGTAAAGTAGGTCATCCTAGCTCAGCCGTTAGCATGTCTGTCTACTGAGCTAGGGGTCCCATGTTCCATTCACAGCATGGCTGAAAAATGTATCATTGGTGAAATGTGGATTTACCCTTTCACAGTGATGAATTAACTGCTGGGGACTGGATGTTGTGTCTGTCCTAGTCTTAAGATAGATTATAAGGTTTATGAAGCTACAAATAGTCTAGCAAGTCAATAGTGGAAAATATATAGCTTGAATAAAAAACTGACGCAAGCACAGGCTGGAAACAGGATAATGAAGATAAAGATGGCTCACAATAATCACTCTCTGAATGTGAAGTGGAAGAACAGATGAATAACATACCTTTCAATGAATAAGGTACTATTGGTGTTAAAAAATTGAATTATATAATAAAAATATTTCTTAGATATAAGGTATTTTAAATTTTATTTATTTTCTTATAATCAAAGCTTTTTTCTTCTATTGGTGGTAATGAAATCAAAGAAATGAATCAAAGAAATACACTGTATAATAATTTTAGTCCTGAAGGTCAGTCAAGAATAGTTATTTTTTAATTTTGTTCTGTTTTTTAAAATATGGTAAACAGTTTTCACTGATCTCTATTCCAATGTTTATTAAAGTAGAATACAAATCACTGCACCGTGATTGGAAGTCTGCTTTGAGTTGAATTAGCTAGTTGGGTTATGTGTGATTGTGAGGTGTGCCATGAATACTAAGTGAATGTACTCAATTCTTGATTTTTTAACATACCGGTACTTAAACACACTACAAGCTTAAACATAATGAAGAAAAAAATCATTAATTGAATGGAAAACCCTGTTTATTTATCTTGAAACAAAGGGAGCGCACACAATTTCCAATTTTCATGCCAACCAAGTTTCACAAATTTGTTAATTTCTTCTTTGAGTTTTAAATGTTTTTTGTTTTGCTCTTGATTGTTTGGGAAGTCCTGAAACCAAGTTGTCAGCTGATAAGATAGCTCTTCTGAGTTTTTAAACACCAGACCATTTTCTTGGTGCCTGACCAGTTCCTTCAAGCTGAAATATACATAAACATTTATATTAATTTAATCATATTTTATATGTTTTAACCAAGGCCGTAGCCAGCCAATAATTCTAGGGGGGCTTTGGTGGGCACATCCCTCAATTGCCAGAGGTTAGAAAAAATTCTAAATGAGAACCAGTTCTAGAAAAGGGTGTCTACTGAGTCAGAGAGACAAAAATTTATGACTTTTTGACCACAAAATTCCTTCAGTAATAATCGACCAAACATATAATACATAAAGGCACCATGCACTCACGTGCAACATTAAACTTTAAATAGATGGCGAGATTTAATCTAGTCCTTGTATCACAGTAAAAACAATCAGGCATCTTGCAACTAGTGCATGGCATTCGACGCGTTGTTACGATGCACGAGAAATTTAAACAAAAATATTGAAAATTCGAGACTTTTCAGGGACTTTAGTGACCTTTTTTGCAATTAATAACTTTTTTGTGACCTTCGTGACCCAGTAGACACCCTCTAAAAGCTATTTGAAGTGTTTTTTTTATGGTAACACAGCCCCCTAGTTTGTACTTGTATCTTAATTTTGATATTGTTTGAACCATAAATAAAACCATACATATTTTGTTCATAACCCCTGCCCCCCCCCCCCCCCCC
>CABFWO010001759.1:118591-152892 GCA_902155825.1 Timema genevievae
CCCCCCCCCCCACTATGGCCTTGGTTTTAACACAATAGTTATTTAATGTAGTAATTGAGGGGGTTTTGGAGGAAGTGTACATATATAGGTAAATGGAAAAAATTAGAAAACTACATAGATAAATAATACTGTAAACATGAGGCCTCCTCGCCGATAATCCAGTCTAGACTCATGAGAGTAAAAACACAACTGAGACATGTTGGTACACAACAGCTTAAGTGTCAAATCATTAAAGTTGATAGGAAATTTGTCTTGTCTCAAGTTTGTTTTCCCTCCTAAACTTACCAAGGGAAGTACACGGCTGCAACAGGCAAGAGACAGCCAAACATGTCGACAACCTTCATGGGCAGGTCCAGACCACTGGAAGATGTGTGTAAGGATACACCAAGGTCAGCACTGCCTAAATAACATACAATGGTGGACATTAGCTTGCAAACTTAAGGTTTATATACTGTACATTTTAATTTGAAAGCAAATAACACCAAAACTACATACCTAAGAGAAGTGGATAGTCTTCTGGTTGAAGCCATGGCATGACTACTTTGACATTTAGCCAATTCTTGCTCAAGACCAAGCTCCTGTAATGTTCCTTCATGGGGCCTTTGCCTGTGATAATACACAGTAGTGGAGGCAAAGATGTGGATCCTGCTGACTTGGCTTCCTCATAGTCTACACAACATACAGAAAACAAACTTGTCCACACAAATAAATATTAATAACTAAACAATAAGGAAAATATAAATAATTTAAATACATTTAAAAATAGAATACAGATGCTGTTTATAATAGAACACTTATGGGAAAAAATAATTAGCGATACAGTGTTTATTTAGAGAGTGTAGGCCTGTTTATACTGTAGTTGAATTTATCAGCAGGATATCAAGCAAGAACCCACCAAAAACACTTTATACATTACAAAAAATCCTCCACATTTGTAAAGCTCAGGATCACAAAAACACAGAATCCAGTTCCTCTTAGTGATCAGAATGGATGATCAAGAAAGAAGTAATCTGATGATTTCTGTCTTGAGTGTACATACCCACCTCTCATCATTACCGTACATACCCACCTCTCATCATTACCGTACATACCCACCTCTCATCATTACCGTACATACCCACCTCTCATCATTCCTGTAGATACACTCCTCTCATCATTCCCGTACATACCCACCTCTCATCATTCCTGTAGATACACTCCTCTCATCATTCCCGTACATACCCACCTCTCATTCCCGTACATACCCACCTCTCATCATTCCTGTAGATACACTCCTCTCATAATTCCCTTACATAACCTCCTATCATCATTTCCGTACATACCCTCTTCTCATCATTCCTGTGTACACCCTACTTTCATTAGTTTTTAAGTTTAAAAATCCAATCTAAATAGATGAAATAAATTATTAGTCCTCTACATTTATTTTGGTGAGCAAATGTTTGTGTGTACCTTCTAAGGCTGCCAGTAGTATTGAGAAGTCTTCATCCTGAGTCCAACTAGTGCTAGAAACAACGACTCCTGGACGGTCTGTTCTGAATGCAGGGAGCCCCTCTGGTGTTAGCTCTGTCAACACTGTCCTGGTCGGGTTCTGGAGGTCTCTCAATTCTGTATACTGTGTAGAGAGGCGCTGCAGCAAGTCATGGGTCTCATATACCGACACCTGTCGGAACTGGGGGGATGGACGGTCGTATAACGTCACTGCTCTGGAAGAAACTCACGCTAATTTGTTTCTTGTGCATAACATTCACACTGATGTGGTAGTAAGGAAGAGAAAATGTACCAGAATTTGTGTGTGGGGGAAAGGGGGGCAGAAATAGAGCTATAGTTTGGTAAAGAAACCCCCCTCAATATACCTGTGAGTCAGTTGCAGGCAAACCAGACTAGAAAAGACTGATAGATTTACTCATACCTGTGTGTCCATTGATGTAGGTCATACAAGCTGGTATAAATCACTATCGACAGGTTTACAGTTGCATATCTTTGACATGTAGATTAGTATTTGAAATAAAAGTAAACTAATAAATGATTTTATACACATTTACTTTTTCACAAGTAGGTAATGTTCTTGAATTAACTGGAACATTGGACTTGCTGCTAGAATCCATTTTTAGCTAGTAAGTAAACCAAATATCAGTCATAATATATAAAGTATTTATCATTAATATTAGAAGTTGTAATTTATAACTGTGGGTCCTACAAACCAATTAGAATAACCCTTTTAAATATCAATGTTGATGTCAAGTTTTTATAAAACCAATTGTAAAATAATTAAAAATACTAAAAGAATGTTGAAGAAAGGGGTTATTATTTCATACATTTAACAGAATATCAGGGTGAGTTTGAAAGTATTTATCTAACTGTCAGTGTAATCCACATTTTAATTACAAAATGGAAGAGGTGAGGAATGTACAATTTTAGAGGAAATGTACCCACATGAGGAAGCACAACTATATTACACAAATCTGCTCTCCGAATGTACCTGCACAATTTAGCAAATATAAATGTTGGTGCATCTTAAAAAGTTTCACCAGGGCCTTTAGTTGCGCCCTTTATACCCTAATACCCGAGTGAATTTGTAACCCAAATGAAATAAATTTGACATTTTTGGATTTATTTAACTACCCTCTTAATATTCTCAAATATGGAACTGAAAGATGGCCTTGAATTAAAATAGTTTAAAAAATAACCTATTGTAACAAGAACTGGGTGAGGTAAGGTGTGGGGAGGGGGGGGGGTCCTTCTGTGTAAACTGCAGGCTCTTTTAAGGGTGTTCTTTTTTTACCCTTTGAAATTTGTTTTCACCTCCACGTCTTACTACACATTCGGGTTGTATGCTTATGTACTATGATAGTTGTTTAGGGTCAAGGAAGGTTGAATTTAGAGGTGTACCTGCATTTGCATGGTGTGAGAGTGGGAAACCATTTAGGGGGAAAACCTCAGCACCCCCAACTAGGATCAAACTACAATTTACTTGTCATCTTTTTAAAGTTGTTGAAGCTCTGCCTCCAACACAATGTTAACTTGTGAAGCTGATGAACTCAAGGAATAGGTTTTATAAAATATTACTTTAATTAAATATCAAAATTAGATTTGGATCAAATCCACTATTTTATCAATCCAAATCTCAAATTCAAATCTCCACTTTACTTTCGAATCTCAAATCTGAATCTTGGAAAAATTTAAGAACATAAATGAAATATAAATATAATATAATAATGAAAAATACAAATAGTAACTAAATGTAAGCAATCTTTCTTATAATACATTCACTATAGCATAGCATTCAGTTAAGGTTATTTATGCAATAAATTCAATTTTTAGTGAAGTTTGGTTGTACAAATTGTATTAATTTAATGTGAAACACATAAATGTGTAATGTAACATAATAAAATGTAACATAATAATATAAATGCACAATACTTGATTAATATTTGGAGAGATTGGTAATAATAATTACAAGTTATGACACATTATAATAAAGAAATCTTGAAATTATAACAAACATCTAAAAAGTTCAATACATTTTAAAAAATTTAGACTTTTGAGTCAATTACATTTAAAACTATGTTTTTAAAAAACAAGGGATGATGTTATCATGCATGTATTTTGTATCATAGTATTATAATGAGAGCAAACAGAACAAGTTATAAAATTCGAGAAAATATAAAAAGTATATAAAAATTGAATGTGTTTTCTTATCTGAATTCCCTTTTCCATGAATACTGCTGCAAATGCTGCAACATTCTATATACTACGACATGTTTCGATGCTACGACGGCATCATCCTCAGGTCTGATGAAAAAAAAAAGATAAAACACCAAATAAAGTCATGGCTAAAACACGATGCGTTTACCAATGTGGTATAACATGCTAATCTATTTTTATTAACCTTCACAAAATTTGCATGTTATACCATATTGGCTAACCATGTTTTAGCCATGAGCCCTGAGGATGATGCCATCGAAACATGTCGTAGTATATATAACGTTGCAGCATTTGCAGCAGTATCCATGGAACAGGGAATTCAGATAAGACAACAAATTCTATTTTTATATATTTTTTATATCTTCTCAAATTTTTAACTTGTTCTGTTTACTCTCATTTTAATATATGCATGACAACAATATCCTTTGTTTTTTAAAAACATAGTTTTAAATGTATTTGACTCAAAAGTTTACAATTTTTAAAATTTACTTAACTTTTTAGATGTTTGTTATAATTTCAAGATTTCTTTATTCTATAATGTGTCATAACTTGTAATTATTATTACCAATCTCTCCAAATATTAATCAAGTATTGTGCATTTATATTATTATGTTACATTACACATTTATGTGTTTCACATTAAATTAATACAATTTGTACAACCAAACTTCACTAAAAATTGAATTTATTGTATAAATAATCTTAAACATTTATTAACTCTTCAAATGTTTTTCAAAAATTCAGTTAAATGTTAAATTACTAATCTAGGACCTGGATGTCAAGTTCATCCTTTAATTATATTGGTTTTGAGCCACCAATAAGCAGTATAAGCACTCTAAAACAAATTTTACATAAGCAATTGAAAACTTTTTTTTTTATTAAAGATTTGAGTGTTGAATCTGAAATTTTCTCAAATACATAATTGAATCTCAAATATCCTTTAGGATTTGAGGATCCCAGCCCTATTAAAATAAACAATTACTGTACAGACATTTTCAGTAACCAACAATCATTCAATGCCAAACTACAAATGATCTCTGTCATCTATTCTTGTCTGACAAAATAGGCTTTACAGATGAAATGTCACCTCTGACAAGACTTGTATTAATCACAACTTGTGAATGGGTGGAATGCCAGGCATCCACCGTGGTTCGGATTCCACGTTAAACTGTAGGTTCTCCATTTCATCTCACAATCACCCTACCATTACATATTAGTGTAAGTAGGTATAACCCGAACAGGTAGTAAGACCCGGTGTTAATGATGATAATGATACAGATGAAATAGAAAGGAATACCCAGAATGGATCTTGCCAAGTATACCTATTTGAAGTTTATTGGAATATTATTAAATAATAAATTTGTGTGTTTGGTTTTGGTATTTCTACAAACATTAACATTAGTTCAAAAAAGCCTGGTGTTGAAACTTGTTATTAGAGTTCTGATTACCAGAATTCATGTTTTGACCTTCTAGTAACAATATCTAAGAGTAAAATCAAAATACTTTTTAGATTCTGACAATAAGAACACAAGTAATTGTATAAACAGCCATTAACTAGCTATATGGAAACTCCAGCTGAATGATATGTTATATATGCTCCAGTATGTAATATATTGTTTTAATTCAAGAAACAAAATCAAGAGTTAGTCTACTATTGGATATATTTAAAAAAAGCAATTTAAGCACCAAATTAAAATATAAAAATATAAAAAACTACTTCATCAAAAGTATTACCCAATTCCCCACTTTTTGAGCAAGTCTGTCTTCATAGCCTTGGTGACACAAAGGTTAGCATGTGCACATGCGCCAAAATATCCTTCGAACCAATGAGAGAGCCGAACTAAGCCGTGTCTGTCCCCTAGATTGAGAGCTAGGATTGAGTAGCCGTAGTTGTGCCAGTCGATGATCAAGTTGGCCCTCGCCACAAGGCAATATAGCCAACACACAGCCAAGGTTGGTATTGCTGGTGGATTTTGAACTAGAACATGATGAGAGCGTCTCTTGCAGAGTAGTGCCAACAACAGTACAACACTCTGCCACACCGTCTTCAAAATGTAGGACAGTAGGCGGGGAAGATCTGGAACACAATTCAGATTGAAGATGATACAAGATAGATATCTTGTTTGGATAGGTTACACAGCTGAAACGTTGTGGGTGGTAATTATTAATATTGGAATAAACATGTTCTGCTGCTCCTAAGTCAGAAACTAGTAGTAGCCTGGTACCCCTTTAACAACATAGGGTGAATGTGATGATATAGACCAATGGGTCAATCCATTTGAAGTGGTACAACATTGGTTGCTAGCCCATTTTAAAAAAAAGTTATATTTTGTGTGGTGTTATCCTTATAATTTAACAGTTTAAAACCACAATTATTTCATTTTTATTGACACTGGTTTCAACATGGAAGTAATTTTTTTGTATCATGGCGCACAACATTTTCAGCATTTGTAAGGGTTTGCGGTAACTTCATTATCTCAGCTGTGGTAAGTCCTAAGCAGGGTTTTTATAATTTTACCCAGCACCCACCCCCACCCCGAAAAAAACCACCTGGGTTTATTTTTTTAAAAAAACACAGAAAAATTCAAAGAAAAACACATTATATTTTGCATACAAATCAATTGTCTAATTAATTTTTGAAAATGGTTAGTCATTCTGTTGAAAATCTTTTCGTTCACACCCAATAATTATACATTGATTTGTATATGGTGTTATACACCAGTTTTGAAATTATAGATTTTATAGAATAGACTAAGCTATAAAATATGTTTTAATTGGTTGAACATAATAATATGTTCAACTAGCAACTCACTTGGGATAAATCATTTTAAGGTACCCACACTGTATTAATGCTAGGCCCTTGTCAAAAATACAAATGAGATAACAAAAGTTCTTACCTTTTATCTTTAAGTAAAGAAAGCAACAAATCAATTCTGCAGCTGACTTGCATGGTCTCCCCTCCCCCTTCCACCTCTTTCTATTACCTATACACAAAGTATTTTTTTTCAACCTGCTAGCCTATACAAACAACAATAAAACCCAATTGGGTTGGTTTTTTTAAAAAGAACCCTGGATTATTTCAATCCGGGTCCTGGGATCAATTTGCAATTATGTTAAGCACATTATAAGCTACAATTTTGCTAAGGTGTACTATGCTTCTAAAAATATGTCTTCATTATCAATTTTAAACCCAAAGTTTTGTAGAGCAATTGCTAAAAATGTCATTTTCAGGATTAATTTTAGAGCAGAAGGCAGTTTATTTAAAAATTGAATTTTATTTTTGGAACTATAGATGGTCTATGTTAAAATTATTTGAGTTTTGAGAGTTTTGTATTTTATTTTCTACACAGTCATAAAGATGTACTTTTTTTTTTTAATATCAACTTTAGGGTTCAATATCACTGGTGGGCAGTTATTTAAAAAATCTGAAATTCACACAAATTAAAGTATTCTGTGTTAAGTAACTTTAGTTTAAGATTCAAGTGGTTTAATAAATACACACAGCCTTGCAAAAATAGTAAAAAATTAAATGATTCAACCGCATAACTCGTTCTTGCATGGGAAATATTTACTTACTTTATTTGCTGGTCTGGACATGCACAAACGTGCAGCAATCACTGAAGAGTTACTCTACTTTGTTAGTATAGATACAGAAAGGTCGATTTGTGTTTAAATGTGTAAAATTGTGACACAATGTTCTGTAGGTATGTTGACAAATGTGTTTATGGTATAGTGCAAAAAAAATTAAAGGAATCAGTGAGTTTAGTCAAGAAGAACAGTTTTTTTTTCTTACATTTTTTGTGATGTGAGTTTCATATATAAGTCCCATGAAATCAAGTATCTTGGAAATTATTGTCATGTGTTTGGCCGTTATTGTAGCGGTCCTTTAGAAAGCCCATCACTAAAGGTCTTTGAGAAATTATTCCAGGGCAGATTTCAAAAGAAAGGAGCTACTATTTAAAGCTTGTTCCTGGTAAATTGTTCTGCCCTATTTGTTATAAAAAATATTTTTACAGTTAGAAAATGTTGAAAAAGAGAACGAAGAGTTTGTTCCTTCTACTGATAGCTTAGAAAATAGGACTCCCTTGTACTCTACTTGGGGTTTCTCCGCCATCTAAAATAATAAAATTAAGCTCAGAAAGAAGATTGTTTGCCTTAAAGCAAAAATAGGGAAGGTTTCGGATGCATTAAGAAGAAATCTTGAGACCTCATTCGATCAGGTAGTAAAAGACCCTGAAGAAAATGTGGATTTTGTAGATGAGTTTGAAGAAATAGTAATGAAACTGTAGCAGACAAAGGAGAGAAAGTAGAAATAGTTAGCTTACTAGATAAATCTGGGACTCGTGACAGAATAGCTACAGTGTTCAATGTATCTGAGTGTGTGTGAAACTGACAAGATCAGGGCATTCTACCAGAGCTAGGCAGGAAGAAGTGTATTGACATTCAACCAGAGATGCGTGGCGACTAGAGTTTGTGAATTTTATCAAAGTGATTAGTACTGTCGACTTGGTCCAGGCCAGAAAGACTGTTTGTCTGTAAAAATAAATAATATTAAAGTTCAGAAGCAGAAGCGGCTTGACTTTGCAATTTGAATGAACTGTTTGTTGAGTTCAAAGCACAAAACCCTTATTGTAAAATTGGAAGATCAAAATTTATAGATGTTATGATGGATTATGATCCATAAATCATGATGGATTCAATTTATCATGATATATGTGAACCTGTACAAATATCAATGTACAATTGGTAGCATAAAGCCAACTATTGCGTCGATGATGGCTGCGTTTTCTGATAGCTCACGACTTAATTGTTCACATAATTGTAGCTGACAATTTCCGCATGTCCATCACAGACTCCGCCTTAAAATATGGGCACGGGACGATTCCTGGAGAGCTCAGTGGTTAGAGCAATGGCATACTAAGCCAAAGGTCCCGGGTTCGATTCTCGTGTCATTTTTCAATTTAAAGAAAAATGTATAGAGCTCAGACCTAAGTGTTGTGTCATTACCGGATCCTCATGAACCCATAATGTTTGTGTTTGTACTTACCATCAAAATGTTAAGCTCATGATTGATGGGTCAAAGCTTATCATCAACTACAAGAACCTTCTTGACATTCTTGTTTGTGACATGAATAGTTACAACTGTAAGATGGGCAACTGTGATAATTGTCCCGGGAGGGAAGCCCTCCAAGATATTCTGCATGAATTTGAACAAACTGATGACATGCCAGACAATTTAGTAGGTATTTAAACAGTGGACCACAACAAACCGGGTAGAAATGATCCCTGTTGTTCAACTAACACAAGAATTTTTTCAGTCCCTTGTAGAAAAAATGATTTTAGTCAAGACTCACCATTTCATAGGAAAGGTAGAAACTCAATTCTTGAGAGAAAATAAAGAGAGATTCACTGAAAACGAATGTATTATTCTTGCAGACGTTGCAGAAAACTTTAGTTTTGTAGTTCAAGATGAGATCCATAGCTACCACTGGGTAAACCGACAAGCACCTGTTCACCATTTGTATTTTATTTCAAACAAAACGATGAGCTTCTCTGCCGATGTATTTCTGTGATTAGTGATAGAGTGACTTGGACCACAACACAATAGCAGTGCACACGCTCCAAACACACTTGCTGACACACATTAAGAAAACTGTCCAGTGTTGATAAAATAATTTACTTCTCAGAAGGCACATCAATCCAGTACAAGAACAAGAAGAATTTAATTAATGTTTGCCACCACAATAAAGATTTCGGTCTTGACCATGAATGGTATTTCAGTAAATGGTAAGAATATGTGTGATGGTGTTGGAGGAACAACGAAGCGAGACGTGATAAAAGCAAGTCTGCAAAGGACTGTCAGTAATCACATTCTTACCCCCGAAGATATGTAAGCTTATTGCAGACCAAATATAAAGGGGATCACATAGGTACATTTATGTTAAAAAGGGTATTCAAGTACTAAGTAAGCACCATAAGGGGGAGGGATTTTGAGCTTTGCTTATTTTTGCTAATAAGGGGGGTTAGGGGAAGGGGTTAAAAATGGCCAAAAATGTGCTTGAGTAATACATGAACACCCCAAAGATGAAGAAATAATTACTCGTCAAGAAGAGTTAAAAAACAGATTTGACAACTGCCAGCGAATTTCTGGGCCAATTTCAGAAAGTATAATGACATGCTATTTTACATCTAAGTCAGAAGAGTATGAGGATCTTCCTGTAACAAAAGCTATACCACTAACTCTCAGAAACAATGACATCATCGCCTGCACATGATTAACAGTAGCAGCTAGGAGTCATTGTGGACATTAACTAAGTGAACAAAGATGTGAAGTTCTATCACCCAGATGGACCCAGAACTTCATTCAAGATGACACCTGAGGACAAAGTATGGGTGCAACGACAAACGTGCTGAGAAAGCTCAGCCCCTCAGAACTATCCACAACAACTGGACGCTCACACAATATTTCCAAAACACTTTGTGAAGAAATTTCAATGATTTTAAACATATTAAATAAAATAATGTGAATATTTTAAAGCTTAACTTTTTTCAAATAATAATTCATTGTGATCCTATTTCAAACATTTGACATAAGTACCCTAAATTAACTTTGTTATCTATAAACCTATACATCCCTTTTCTTCTAACAAGTCTGTAAAACAATTAAAACGAATTTTTGAATTGTTTAGCATCTAAACATGTTAAGTTGCATTCTAAGACATAATTTACATCATAAACACTAATTAACATCTATAGTATGAAAATAAAAAAATTAAGTGTACCTTAACTAATGCAATTATTTCATTTTTTACTATTTTTTAAAGCTGTATCTCTTAAACCACTTGAATCTCAAACTCAAAATTTTAACTAAAATTACTTAACACAGAGTACTTTAAATTGTGTAAATTTCAATTTTTTTTAAATAACTGCCCACAAGAGATAATGAACCCTAAATTTGATATAAAAAAAGTATATCTTTATGACCCCGTGGAAAATAAAATGCAAAACCATCAAAATTCAAATAATTTTAACATAGACCATCTATACTAAAAAAAATATCAATTGTTAAATAAACTGCCTTCTGCCCTAAAAGTAATACTTAAAAGGACATTTTTAGTGGTTGTGAAACAAAACTTGGCCTTAAAATTAATGATGAATACATATTTTCAGAAGCATGGTACACCTTAACAAAATTGTCACCTATATGTGCTTGGCATTAAAGTCTTTGTAAATTGGTCCTAGCATTTACCACAGCTGAGATACTGAAGTTACCGCAAACCCTTACAAATGCTGAAAATACTGGCCGCCATGTTTAAATCAGTGTCAATAAAAATAAAATAGTGTTTTTAAACTGTCAAAATATCAGGTTAACAGCACATTTTTTTAAATAGTCAAGCAACCTTTTTTTTTTACCACTTGATATAGAGTGAACCCAATTACAGTCCATCCTACAGCGAATGTGATGATATAGAACTGTGGCAATACATCCTACAGTGAATGTGATGATATAGAACTGTGGCAACACATCCTACAGCGAATGTGATGATATAGAACTGTGGCAATACATCCTACAGTGAATGTGATGATATAGAATTGTGGCAATACATCCTACAGTGAATGTGATGATATAGAACTGTGGCAGTACATCACTACAGTGAATGTGATGATATAGAATTGTGGCAATACATCCTACAGTGAATGTGATGATATAGAACTGTGGCAGTACATCCTACAGTGAATGTGATGATATAGAATTGTGGCAATACATCCTACAGTGAATGTGATGATATAGAACTGTGGCAGTACATCCTATAGTGAGTGTGATGATGTAGACCATGTAACCATACAGGTACATGTATGTAAGGTACTATCTAAGATTATCAAATTTCAAATATTTGTTTAGAAGAGAGTAAGAGAACTAAAATTTTTTTTAACATGCTCTTTTTTTTGTTGCTGTGTTCTTGCATATTTCTTGAATGAATCACATCACACTTTTCGTGTGCACTTAAATATTCAAGTGCTGAAAGCATATGCTATTTTTGTGTAATAAGTTTAATGATTGAATGATTATCACTTGGTCCAACAATATTTAAATATGTTTGTTTATAACAACTACTTTGAGACTCTTTTCTTGAGGTAATCAATTAATATACTGTACTAAGGTAGATAAAACATTACGTTTTCACAAATATAACACTAACAAATACTTAGAATAAAGTAGCCTTTATCTAACCCACCAATAATGATAAAAATATTAACAGTATTATTTCCCAACACCCAAATTTAATTTAAGAATCAATAATTGAACCTCTTGAAGAGTTGTCAACAAAATTAACAAAACTTTCCTGATTTGTATAATCAATAAATGTTCTGGCTTGTTACTCTGTCATATTTAAACTGACTTAGGTGTCTTACAGAACAGAGGCACAGTCAGAAACATTCTCAGGGCGGGGAGGAGGTACAAAACCATCAAAGTTGTATTGAGAATTAAATTTTGAACAAGAAGAAGGGGAGGGGGAATTAGGGGGCACAGCTTCATAACTATTGGAGCCAAAGACAATTTGTGACTATTAAATAGCTTTAAATGCTAGATAATGGCAGTGATTTCAATAATTTAAGTGACCTTAGTTTAGATACACTGTGTCAAAGCTATTTTTTCAGTACTTTTTCCAATTTGTAACTTTTGGGGCACTTTTGATGTGTATATTGCTAGGCTTACCATAGAAGTTTTCCCGTGAACTGGGACATTTTTAGTGTTTTACGGGTACTCAAAGAGAAGAATCAGTGGTGACAGAACCCTATTTGTGTAGGGAGAAGGGGGTAGTTAGAAAAATAAACCGTTTTTTCCTCCGACCCAAAGGAAAGTCTATGGATTCTTTACAGGAAAATGTTGTGAAGAAAAATTGATTAACCAAAAACTATTCGTTGGATTCTTTTCTTTGGAATTTTAAAAAATTTTGATAGTTCTGGAAACTTTTCAGAGAAGTCCTCATATTAATTTTTTTAATACCAGGCAAATCAAACAATAGAGTAGACAAGTTAAACAATAGAGAGTAGACAAGTTAAACAGTAGAGAGTAGACAAGTTAAACAGTATAGTATACAAGTTAAACAGTAGATAGTAGAAAAGTTAAACAGTAGATAGTAGACAAGTTAAACAGTAGATAGTAGACAAGTTAAACAGTAGAGAGTAGACAAGTTAAACAGTAGAGAGTAGACAAGTTAAACAGTAGAAAGTAGACAAGTTAAACAGTAGATAGTAGACAAGTTAAACAGTAGAGAGTAGACAAGTTAAACAGTAGAGAGTAGACAAGTTAAACAGTAGATAGTAGACAAGTTAAACAGTAGAGAGTAGACAAGTTAAACATTAGAGAGTAGACAAGTTAAACAGTAGAGAGTAGACAAGTTAAACAGTAGAGAGTAGACAAGTTAAACAGTAGAGAGTAGACAAGTTCAACAGTATAGTATACAAGCTAAACAGAGGAGTAGACAAGTTAAACATAAGATAGTAGACAATTTAAACAGTAGAGTACACAAGTTAAACAGTAAAGTAGACAAGTTAAACATTTGTATTTGTACAAACGTGCTACACCAATTAGTGACGAACCCTTATTTGTCTAGAGGGGGACTAGCAGAAAGGGTTTCATTAAAGCTTGTCCCACAAGACCCGTTAGAATGCTCCTGCTCTGCCAGGCAAGTTTTAGAAATTTGAATGCCTCTAGAAGCTATTTGTATTTTGATAGAAGCTCATCTTCCAGCTTCATATTCGATAATGTCAGAGGGAGTGGAATAAATAACTTAAGGTATTTTTATACAAAAACAAATATATTTTTACAATCAACATTGATATTAAAAGGGGTTTACAGAAACTCACCACTGTCGACTGTTTTCTAAAAAAAGGTTGCCTTCCTCAGCCTAGTAGCTATTGACTTGGGACATTTTTTAAATGTTTTTGAGGTTATTTGGAGTAATTCTCACCTGGAAAATATTTGAAAATTATATCCCTCCAGAAACTATTTAAAGTAATCCATGCTTGTAGCTATTTCACAATTAGATGGCTTGGAGTTTTTAATGGTAATCAGAGTGCAAGTGTGTCTTTCTCCTAGAAATGACCGAATAAGACAACTGATTGGCTGTTTGTCGAGTTAAAGAACAAGCTTTAAATAAATACACATTTTAACCAAAGTATGAAACTTTCTGTGATTTTTGTAATTTATTTCGATATAAGGTCATCTTTCAGCAGTTTATATTAATCTAGATGTCAGAGATGTTAAATATATTTAGAGCGGTCATATACTTGGTTTTGCCTTCCTTCCACTAATAGTTATAAATGACGCAATCCAATAAGAAGAATAGTAAGCAGTGTTTCCAGCTCAGCTGAACAAACTCTCATTTTTAAATTATTCCTCCTTTTTTACCGCCTCTCAATGTGACTTGAGACTAAATGATTAGCCCTACACACGGCCGTATTTAATAAAGGCCGGAATACTGAAGTTTAGCAACAATGCGAGGCTGTTCGACAATAAAGCCACGTGCAGTATTGCTGATTTAGTTCAGTTTGTTTACTGTGCGGAATGTTTGTTTCTAGTGTAATTTACTTGGTTTGGAATGTTGTGTGGTTCATTCTTCTAATGTTTTGGGTCATATAATAAATCATGCAGTAGATTAACATTTTGTGGATGTGATTAGCGATATTCAACCGCTGACATGATTTCAGAATCCTCATTTGTGCACATTTATGGTTATGCTAACTACAAAAGGGCCTTTTCATTTGTAATATAGTTAATCCATTGAATCTTTGAATTGGGCATGACACAGATGCTAACTATTTCAATTATATTACCAGAGGAGGACTAACTAGTCCTTCAACCCGCCATGGTGGCGTAGTTGGCTAACGCGCCAGTCGTGTTGAGCTTGACCGCCGAGGACGGGGAGATCGAGGTTCGAATCTCGGTCGGGTGAACTGGGGGTGGTTTTTCCTAAATGGTTTTCCATTCTCCCTCCACGCAAATGCGGGTTCACTTCCTCTAAATTCAACCCTCCCAATTCCTAATCCATTAGAGTAATTAGTACTTAAGCGTATAACCCGAACGGGTAGTAAGACGCGGTGCTAAATATTAACTAGTCCTTCAACAACCATTTTAGGATTGAAGTTAGTACACATTCTATAATGAAGATTTTAATAACATAAAAGTTCGAAAATAAGTTTNCCTCCCAATTCCTAATCCATTAGAGTAATTAGTACTTAAGCGTATAACCCGAACGGGTAGTAAGACGCGGTGCTAAATATTAACTAGTCCTTCAACAACCATTTTAGGATTGAAGTTAGTACACATTCTATAATGAAGATTTTAATAACATAAAAGTTCGAAAATAAGTTTCTTTAACATAAACATCAGAAGCAACTTTTCCTGTACACCCGCTTCGGTGGTCACATGGTCTAAGGCGCTACTATCACAGTAGACTAGATTGTTGATGATGGGGAGCAAGGTTCGAATCACAGTTGGGTGTACTGATGAGGGTTTTTCCAAAATTGTTTTCCACTCTCCCTATTCTCAAATGCGGGTACACTTCCCATAAACATAACCTTCTTCAACCCTAAAACCATGAATATAATTAGTACATATAAGCGAATAATCCCACAGGGTAGTAAGACAGCGCTAAATAAAATAAACAACTTTTTCTGTGGTAATTCCTTGGGTGAATTAATTTCTTTGGTTTCATCAATGCTTGGAAATATACTTCAAATTAACTTCATCAATTATAGGAAAGATAAATTTCGCAGTGAAAATTCTTATTCAGAAAAGATAAAAAGTTGAACTCTTTACAAAGTAATGTTTCAAAGTTCTATGCCCAATTTTATTGAAATAGTTGATAAATAGGACACCCGGACATGGGCAGTGAACCCGGGACCTTTGGATTAGTGCAGCAATGAATGCTCTTTCCAGGCTTCAAGCCAGTGCCTTTTGTAATTTTCACTATGATATTCTAATCGTGTTTGTGAACGGTACATAATCCCTACCCAGCAAGTTTATTTTAAAATTATTATTTACATGTTTATTTGTTGTATTTTTAATTTAACCTCTGAAGTATTTTTGTTAAATGATATACATAAAACATGCTGAGATTAACTGTCAATATCATAAAAAGTGACTCATCAATTTTTAAATTAAAAAAACAGTAAATATTCACAATATTCTGAATAAGAACCAGCAGATCGCTAAGCCTCATGATGTCACTACATGCGGAGTTGCCCCATTTAACACTCTGGCCTGTAACTAAAGACGGCCATGCCCTACAGGATCAGACCTTCAAACTGGACTGTGGTCAGTACGTGGTTGTTCAAGGAAGGCCTAATATGGTACAAGTGTTGGTGGTAACATATACACAAATGGAATAAAATTATAACTACTCTAGTTTTGTTTCACGCTATTGGCAGTTTTATCAACAATCCACATTTTCATACTTTTTTTTATCTGCCTAATAATATTGCACTCATAAACATCTGTGCAGGGCTATACACATTGTTCTGGTTTGGGGACGAACAAAGATTAGAACAAATTAAAAAGTGACTTTAAATAATATGTACCAGTACAAAGAAAAGCTATTCTTGAAAAAGTAGTCCACTGGAATACTTTGGATGAATACATTTTAAATGGATTCATAAAAAGTATGGAAGTCAAGATGAGTTGTATTTTAATGTTTGTGCAATTTGAAAACTTTTGAACAAAACTTGGAAACATAAGGCCACATGCAAACAAACACATAAAGGAATATTAAATATTTATTAGTGTAGGCCCTAACATATTTATACAAACAAGAACCATCCTAAGTTTACACTGATAGTAAAGTTAATATTGTAGCCTCTTTTTTATATATAATGATAAAATTTAAACCAAACTCACCTAAATAACAGAAAAGAAATATTTAAAAGCCAATGGAATTGTTGCAACATGGCACCAAAAGTATTTTAATACATAATTGGGCATATTAAAATATTTAATATCATATAAGTTATCCTAACTGGACAAAACTTAACCTTCCATCCGTTAACAACTTTTCCCTGAAATATCGAGACCCTGAAATATCTCACATTAAAACACTGTTTTGATGAACACACCATTTTTGATCCATGGTGTTATTAGATATTTATTCTATCTTGGTCCTATTCCATTCCTTCTCATAAAACTATTTAGAAAAATTCATATTGAATAGTTTTACATTTATTTTAATGATATTACCTATCCCAACTTAATCAAAATGTGTAGTTATAGATACCTAAATGAAAAAGTTTAAGCAAGGTTAGAATCCTTTTAATTAAATGGGCCCATACATATAATTATTGTGCACCAAACTACGTACCAGTATTATTGTATGTTTAGATATCTTCAACACAAGTGAACTAGATTAGCTGCGAGGTTCCCAGCTTTGAACAAATGTGACAATTTGCTTCAAGTTGTTTCATTTGATGTTAAAAAATAATAAGACAATAATTATTAATTTTAAAACTTGAGTGTTTTGTGATTTAAAATGGTTTCGGTAGGGAGTCGTTCTATGGGTGGGTGGTACCTTTGGAGACTAAACACCTGACCGACCCCTCCCCTCAATATATTTATAGGTTTATGTGGATGAACGTCTGTGAAAGTTTTCAAATTGACACATTCCAAGCTTTGTTAAAACATGGCTGAATGTTTTCAATGTTAATTTTGTTAAAATGGAAATTTGCTTTTGTTCTTGCGTTAAAAATTCCACCCTCTTTAGGTACACTGTACTATTCCCCAACCCAAAACTCCCCAACAGCTTGCACAAATCACTTTCGAAAACAAAATAGTGATGATTACGTGTTACTTATCCTAGTACCGCGTAGGTATGAACTACATTGAATTATTATTTCCATAATGTTATCCGCATTCTCAGAGTTTTTTTAACTGGTTATTTTGTCTTGTTTAGTTGTATTGTGGTCAATATGGACGGTTTATGCAACTATCATATAAACAATATATTTAGTTAGCGTTTTAGTCTAAGGTGTGCAACAAATTTTAAAACAGAGCCATTACCGGTAGAGATGAAAGAAACTTTTTTAAAGAAAGTATAATACATAGATTTATCCATTAGTCTATATACTGCCTATGGTATTATATTATTATTCTTATGCTATGTCCATCTACTTATGGAGGAAATCCTAAGTTCCAGCTTTCAAGGTCATGCTAAGCAATAGGTCATTTAGGTGGGGGAATCTTTTTCTCATTTAATAATTATAAAGTTAAAATAAAAAATATATTTGATTCATAGTATTTTTCTGTTTATGAAAGAATATGGCAAATATCGATAAGTGGTAAAAAATAAATAGCCTATTTTAAAAAACCTATGTGTACCATCCCCCAAATAATTAATACTTGGAACTCACAGCAAAATGAAGTCACTACCTGAGTATCAGACTATATTAGAGCATAGAAAGCAGTAAAGTAAATTTAAAAAAACCAACATTTGATATCTGGCGTTGAGATCAAACTGCGAATCTGTACATTTTTACGAGATAATAATTCTTTCATGGGTTCAGAGCCCCCATAACCTATGACGTCAACATTATAACCTTCATCAGCCAAAGACAAAGAATGATATTGCATTCGTGGACTTCTTCCAATATCTCCAAGAACTATAACGCTGACACATTTCTTCCCCATTTTGCAAATTTAAACCAACCACGTATATCACCACGGCACAGGACCATTCTACAAGAAAGATAAGACAGGGTCACACTATTAATAAGGTGTTTTTTCTTATATGTGCTGCTACCTACACTTTTTTCAGTAATTGAAATAGTTAAATTAATTATATAGTTAATTCGCTTAAAGAATTGTGTTTAGGTGTTTCAGTAGGTAGTATTCAAATATCTATTCTAATATTACTATTTTAGTATATATTACATTTTTGTTACCAAGAAATTCTCACCTGTTGAACGAGGACATTTTGCATAATACATTCTAGAAAAATAATCATAATGTTTATAACAATATTATTTTTAGAATACACAATGAAATTCTAGAGAAAAAGCAACATATTTCTTGAAATTTTATACTGATTCTTATTGAAAAGTTTTAACAAATTTGGTTTTAAACTGTCATGAGATACGAATTGAAAACGTAAGTCTAATATTATTTCATAGATAAAATATAAATTTGATGATACACATTTTCCTGACAAAATATTATTTAATGAAAACTCTTAATTTGAATATATTGGCTTCTGTAGCAACTAGATGATAATTTTCTTTATTATATTCTTCAAATGTAATAACTGTTATCTTTTTCAAGTTTACTTATACTGATTTTGATTTACATAAACAAGTGGTCCTATCTAATGTGCAGATGGATTGACTATTTTTATCTGACTGATTTATGTTCACAAGCCATGAAGTAATTACATAGTTTTTAATCACAGCATCTTATTACCCATTCGGTTTGTACGAATATGTACTAATTACACTAATGGGTTAGGGATTATGAAGGTTTAATTTAGAGGAAATGGACCCGCATTTGCGTGGAGGGAGAGTGTAAAACCATTCAGAAAACCCTCAGTGCACCCGAACGGGATCGAACTCCAATCTTACAGTCTTTGGCAGTCTAGTCCAACATGAGATTGGCGTGTTAGACCGCGCGGCCACTGGAGCAGGTTACTATTATCGCATCACTAACATCTTCTCTTCTTTAAAATATCTTCTTGGTGATAATTTGACACAAGTCCACAATATAAACAGACAAAAATTAATTGAGTTTATTTGAATAACACTAAATAAAAAGTGAGAAAAAATTAACACAAATTATTTATGATCTCTATTGTAAAATAGTTTTCTAGCCTCTGCCCACATGTTTAGTTTGACAGGCAACTTAATCGAGCCTACTTGAGCTAATCTTATATTTAGAAGTTCCTTCTTCGTATGGTGTATCATGAAAGTGTTGTAGTAGGTGTTTAGATAAGGTGTTAGAGCTGTTTGGTTCTCCAATTTCGAATATGATTAACATTAGTTCTTGTGCGGTGTTAACATACGAAATTTGTTTTATACATGCGTTAAATTATCAAACGCAGAGAAAACAAATTAGCTAACTGACCTTCGTGAAATGTGATTGGGAATATATGGAGCTGAAGAGATGATGACTGGGGTACCCCAATCTTGTTTCATAAAGAGTAATTTTATCATTTTTTAAAATAGAGTTCCATTGCTTTGTGCACCGAGGTTAGAGACGGTTAACTCACACGTTATGATAAAAAATTAAAGCGTGGGACAAACGATACTAGAGCCATTAAGGGTTAAGGGGAGGAATTAAAGTAAATGACCAGGAATCAGTGTGGTGCTGACACCTAGCGATAATCAATCTAAATAATTAAAAACAAAGACTAGAGTACACCTGCCTCAGTGGATATATTCATACCAAACATACCACCCCTCTTGAACTACTAGTTCAATGAATAAGGAGAACAAAAGATACAACACCGATCATGAAAGGAACAAATATACAAGATAAAACAATTAATAAGTAAAAAAAGAGGAAAACAAAGAAACAACTTAAAAATAAAGAGATGATAACAATGTACAACACTAGTTGAGAGGTAGAGGAAACTCTTTGACGACAACAGGACTTAAAGGGGTTCCCTTAGAGTAGGCAGATGTACAACTCGTACAACGCCATCTTTTTCAGGAAAGGTCAAAGTGGCACGTCCAAGACGCCAAGAGACAGAGGTGATGTGTTGGGTTTATGAATGAAGAATAAATCTCCTGCTTGTAGGTTAGCTTTCTTCTTCATCCAATTTGAGCGTTGCTGAAGTGTGTGTAAATAATTCTTTTTCCATCTTTTCCAAAAGCGTTGAGAGAGTGATTTTACTAAATTTAATCTTTTCAATCGGTTGCATGGTACGTCAGATACATCGGTTTCAAGTACGGCAACGAGAGGGAAACCAATCAAGAGATGTCCCGGAGTTAGAGCATCTAGTTCACATGGAGCAGCAGATAGAGGGACTAGCGGTTCTACAGTTCAACATAGCTTCCACTTTAGTCGTCAGCGCTATGAACTCTTCTCAGGAAAATATCTGATCTTCAATTATTTTCGAGAAATGGTATTTTGCGCTTTTGATTGCAGATTCCCAAAGTCCTCCCTGATGTGGTGCGGCTGAAGGCTGGAAATGAAACTTGATAGAATGTTGTGATGCAAACTGTTGAAGGTATTTTTAGTGAAGGCTTTAGCTAGACGATCGTTAATGGTTTTCTTCAACTACTGATGAGAGGTGCCCATGAATTTTGTCCCACAATCAGGATATAAGTCTGAGCAGAGCTCACTTCTTGAAACAAAGCGGGTGAGGGCAGCAATGAATGTATCATAAGTGAGGTCTGTGACGACTTAGAGGTGAGCTGCTTTAGTTTAGAAGCAGACGAACTAGCAGATATAAACTTTGATAGGCTGAAGGCGTCTGACAGTGTTTTAATCTATACAGAAAATGGACCGCCATAATCCATTTCGGATTTTAAAAACAGACGTGAGGGATTCACTCAAAATTCAGGTAGATCACTATCATTGGAGCTATGAGCTTTGGTTTGTGGTAAAAGCAATGAATATATTTGAAATTTTGAAGTCTGATTGTGCTGTGAACAGAGAGGATCCAGAATTGCAGAGACAAAATAGACTTGAAAAAATGCTTGAGATGATGGTGATCGATGATCAGTTTGCCAATATTATATGATTTTGGTAACACAATAGGGTGTTTAGCTTAGTGAGACTACTCTCAGTATTTCATGGTTGTTCAGGAACGGGGATAAGCATTGAAGTTTCGTGACGCATGGTTTCTTAGCCTGGATGCGTTCTATATTGGCGGTGAAGGTTCCAACTTAGATAGCTCGACATATGCGTTGAATGGCTTCATTGAGCTCTTGTGGGCTGAAGGGTGCCTTTTGATGATCGTTTGATTTGCAATGTTTAAGAAAGCAAAGTACAAAGGCCATTGTGTAGCCGAGTATTTGAACAGTAATGTTTGAATCGAATCAGTAGAAGAATTAACAATGAGAATATTTAATGGTGAGGGTTTAACGTGTGGTAATACAGCTCCATCCACAGGAGTGAATTGAGAAAGAGGCCACTGTCCAGGTAGAAGAGAGAGCCACGGAGGACCATATCACCACAGGGGATGATCATTGAGATTTGAAAGGGATACAACTCGAGAGGCACAGTCTGGAGGGCTATGGAGAGAAGCGATATGCATCCAAGTGTGAGGAGGTGTCGAGTCCTGGATTTGTGCGTTACGATTAGCCACATAAAATTTGAGCCGATAAGGTGGTGTATGAATCCACGAAAGTATAATCATGGAATCTGACCAAGCAGTTCTAAAGTCCATTTTGAAATGTGGTGATAAGAGGTCACTGCAATAGTACATAAGTAAGTGAACAGTGCAGAGCTTCAAGTGAAGTATGGGAATACTTTTGAGGGGAAATACACGTGATTTGGCGATGATAAGACTAACTTTCACTTTGTTGTTTAGGTCAAGACATCTGAGGTAGAGGCAACATCCATACCCTGTCTCACTGGCATCACAGAACCCATGGAGTTGAATGTTGGTAGTAGAAGCGAGGTAGAAATAGCGTGGTATGCTAATGGATTCTAAAACAGGATTATCGCTCAAATATCTCTATCATCTATACGTCACAGTGCTAAGTTGATAGACAATAAGAGGTGCTGTGGGACTAAATCAATTGGTGCAATTAATCATCGGGGTGTATTAAGATATGTCTGTATATTTGTCTAATATCACATGAGAAGACTATAAAGTGGCGACGAAAGTAGGTGATCACGCCCCAAATATAATTTTGAAGTTTATGCCCAGGTAATAAAACTTGAATATTAAGCGTTGTGCTCCCTTTAACTTGTGAGCTTCGGTGTTCTCTCGTTCCCTCCGTCTCACCGGTTCATCACACCACCATCTGGCGAGTCTGCGATAGTGGTAGCGATGGACTTGGTTCTTCCATTCCCACCATCTCACTGGGTTGTCGGACCTTTAGCTAACATATCTCCTATCCTGATAGGATCCGATAACACAGGCAGAGATTACCAGGTACATAGCCCAGATGAAAAGAAAGAAGGCGCCTGGACCCGACGGTATCAGGGTCAAGGTGCTTCAGGAGATCAATGAGCAGATAGCGCCCTTCATTACGGGACTGTTGAATGAATGTACTGCTCAGGGCAAAGTACCAAACGTGTGGAAGCATAGTGAGATAGTCATTCTCAGTAAGGGTGATGAAAAAGACCCGCAACTCCCAAAGTCATACAGGCCCATATGTTTAATGAATACATGTGGTAAGCTGCAAGAAAGAGTATTATGACTATATCGTAGTAATTTATTCTATAGCAAATGTTGAGTATTCGTTAGTAGCAAACGAGAATGGCCATCACAAGGCATTTATAACAGAAACACAGAAGCTAACAACTTCGGTGGCCACATGGTCTAGGCCCTCTCTCCGCAACAATAAGCAAGACTTCCAATGATGAGGAGAAAGGTGTTCAAATCCCGGTCGGGTGTACCAAGGGTGGTTTTTCATAAATAATTTTCTGATCCCCGTTTACGCAAATGCGGTTACATTTCCTATAATTTCAACCTTCACCTAACTCATTAACGTAATTTGAACATATGCGTATAGTCTGAGTGGGTAGTAAGGCACAGCGTCGTTAATTGTTACAATAGCTGTCCATTCTAAGATTCATGCATAAATCATACAAAATTAAAATGAAATCAACTTTTTTTTCGCTGTGTACTATTTCACTATTATTATGTATCAAGAATGAGCGTCATCTTTAAAATTAATGTGTTTCAAAGTCTTGTGAACTTTATTATACATACGCTATTTGCCACTAGCTACACGTTATGTATGAATAAATTCTATACTAACAATTTTTTTTGTGTAGTACAATAAAGGTAGTAAATAAGTTATCCATCTATATATTTATAAATTCCAAATACTGGTAAAGGGAAAATATTTGTTTGAGGTCCGATCAATAACAGGGTTTAAAACAAACACGCTACGAATTAAAGATTGGTAGTTTCTTAAATGTAAACTAAATTACATGAAAAGTTATATTTACTTTCGTAAAGTTCTGCATAATGGAGTGTATTGGTAAGTAAATGACAGTTAATATTATATTATTAATAGTATTAATTCTTTAAAATATTTACTTGAATTGTTTTACAAGGGAATATATATTTTAATTTGAACATTAATCACACATAGTAAATATTCTGTCATTTTGATATTTTTTTCAATAATAATTGAATTGTTAAGTAGCCTACATATTTGATAAGCTGGATGGGCAAAGCAGCATATTTATTCGTCTTAACTGGTCACAATTAATTTTGATTACGTAAGGTGTGTGCCAGGATATTTTATATTATTTTAAGGTTATGCTATGTTGGCTGGTAGATCTAGCTGAGTTCCGTAGGCCTATTGAATACCTATCAACCATAACACATTATAATCTGAGGAATTAAAAAAAAATGAATAGACCTATAATATTTTCTGTTGACCCCACACAATTTTTAAAGTTTTTTTTAAAATTAATTGATGAAGAAACTTTGGCGAGTAACATTTTTAAAAGTAGACCTGTCAATTTGTAAATATTTTTGATATGTTCATTTTTATTTTTTATAGTAGACATCTTTTAATTCATACTGCCCTATCCTACATCTTTTAAACAAATATGATTTAATATAGGCCAAATACTGAGGGAATGGACTCTTAAGCAGGCAAATAGTTATTACAATATGTGATTCAGGCACCATTATAGGCATGCAAGGAAAACAAGAACACAATAAGCATTGTAAAATTGATTTTACTATAGGCCTACCTACAGCCAATTTTTTTTAGCACCATGTTTTACTAATGTCGTACTAATTACATTAATATGTTTAGGGGCTCGGAAGGTGAAATTTAGAGGAAGTCTATCTGCACTTGCGTGGACAGAAAGTGAAAACCATTTAGTAAAAAGTACCTTAAGCTTGTATATTGGACTGAAACTCAAATCTCTTATCTCCCTTTCATTGTTAGTCCAGTCTATTGCGAGAGTGATGCCGTAGCCCATTCGACCACTAAAGCAAGTCCCATGCTATCAATAACCAGATAACTCTCTAGATTTTCATTAGTGAAATGGGTAATATTTTCATTATTTTTTATATATTTAGCACCGCGTCTTACTACCTGTTTGGGTTATACACTTAAGTACTAATTACGCTAATGGATTAGGAATTGGGAAGGTGGAATTTAAAGTAAGTGAACTTGCATTTGCGTGGAGGAAGAGTGGAAAACCATTTAGGAAAAACCACCCCCAAATTCGCCCGACCGAGATTTGAACCTCGATCTTACTGTCCTCGGCAGTCTGGCTCAACACAACAAGCGTGTTAGTCAACTACGCCGCTAAAGCTTTTTTTTTTAATTTGAAAAGCTGATTTTTACTTTACACGATATCAATAGACAAAATTTCAAATTTTCCATTTCCTAAGCAGTTGAACTCTTCTTCTTTATAACAGTATGCTATTTCCTCCCAAGATGTCTGCCACTGCTCCCATTGTCCACCCAAGATGCCTGCCATTGCTCCCATTGTCCTCCATCCAACGCTTATTGGAAGTTATTTAACATATATTGATTTTGGAACCTAGTACTCCAAACAAGTAGGCCACAACTTACAATTTCTAAGAAACTGGACTTTCTCTTTCAGCAGAAAATCTGTAATGTATGAAAAAGAGAGAGGGCAAAGCCGAAATAGGCTGTTACAAGGCACTTATTCATAAAACAGGCAAAATCCAACAGAACAAGCAATTGAATGCAGTATAAAATTAACAAATTGTACTTGTTGTAACATGAAATACATGTTTATCTCAACTGCCTGTGTTTTACGATCTAGGAAAATAAACGGCAAAATCTGGTCTCTAATAACAACACAACAATAATCAAAGATGGCTTCTGATACTTTATATAGTTAAGAAATTAATATTTATTATACTTACACCCAACTCATGTATAATTTCCCTAAATTTTCTCTGGAAAAAATATTTATGCCACAGGCTCAAATGTGGTCCCCAGGTTTCGGTTTAATATGGTTGCTATTCATTAGAATATAAGTTATACAATGTATTGATAGAAAAGAAACGTGTCTCTCAAGGGAACTAAACAATAAAGAGTATTTCCTACTTTGATGTAAGTATTCACCTCTGTTACCTGTTCAGGTAACAAGAGTCAAGCATAACAATACAGGGCCTTCTGTTAGTAGTTGTTGCCATTTAACATTACTATTCGTTTAGTTAGATCCAGTTAGGCACAACATTTTTTGTGCCACCTAATGAGGTTAGTATTATCTGTTACCCTGCTCTATTTTTCTTTATGTTGTGCAGGCCTATCCTCATCGTTGAGCTTGTAATAATTTTATGTTAGTAAAGTGTTTTATTTTGGTTAGGCCTAGGCAAGTTGTGATCGGCATTCCATAAACCTGCTGTACAAGTTTTCAAGTTATGGGCCCACATTGTTTTAACTGAATGAACTTTCCGTATATTTGTATCGGCAGATACAGGGAATTTACTTAACCTCTGACATATATGAGAAACGGTAATTAGCCACCACAACCGGTGAAAGAAAGTACTATTTGATGGTTCATACTCAAACACTGGAACTTAAGAATGAAAACCGGGGATGTGGAGTTGGTACAACTTTCACTCCAACTCCTCTATTTTTCTACTGTTCTACTCCAACTCTAACTCGTTAAAAATTGTTATTAAAAGTTTATTAACTAGTAACAACAAATTTACTGTAGTAAAATAATACTTGATAAGGATTACTTTATAGGAAGCTTCTTTGACACTGAATGTATATTTAAAGAAATTATATAATTATTAGTAAACAAATGATACATTTTTACCAACTCTCACCTCTTAAGTGCTGATGGAAACACTGCTTGATGAACTCTATTTGCTGGAAGTTGTCCAAAGTGATTAATGTACAAAAGAAGCTAATTTTCATTTAAGCTGATAGTCTTGATAACACAGCTAAAAGACTAACGGCTAACTGGAAGAAGATGCAGGAAAAATTCACTTATCAAGCAGTCCAAAGACTTGGAGACAGCATTCTTGAGTGTGCCAAGGATAAACAATCTTCCTTTCATGACATTTATCAGGGCAATATAAAACTGAAATTCGTAAGGCAGGTAAAGATACCACCACAAATAACTTTAAAAGACAAAACATTTTAAATTTTAAAATGATTTAAAAAAAAATAAGGGGCAGAAGGGGTTATATAAAAACTTGTAGGTGCAGAATAAAATTTAAATTTAGCAGGCACGTAAAAGTACTACTCAAGATAACCAAATAAGTTTTAAAGTTTGAGATTTCTAAGTGGGAGTTATAGAAATGGCGGAAGGTATTTAAGATTTTCAAAATTACCATAGTTAAAAAAACTACTTCTCATAATGGTAGAAGATTGAAATTGCCAAGCGGTTGGTTATAAGAACCACCTTATATAGACAACGGTATGCAAATTTCTTAAATTCCATAATGAATTGGAATTAAGTTTCCATAGCAAATTAATAAACACTTTTTGGTAGGGTAAAAAATTTAAATTCGTCATGGAAATATAGACCTTCCCGAAGAGGCGAAAGTCTGAACATGTCATTTCAAAAATCAATGCTGGAAAATGAAAGAGCTTTAAATTCATACTACTAATATAAAACACTATTTTTGATGCTGGTTAGAAGTTGAAATTTGGAAGCCACTTAAAAAAAATAATAGCCGATAACCAAATTTGCTAAGGCAATGTTCTATGTGAGCGAACTAAAGCGAGTGGCATGGGTGGAATGGTTGAACAAGTTATTAACACATAAGTCCTACACTGAGGTTTGACTTGTATCAACATATCGGTTTTGACCAACATTTAAACAAACATTTAGAAAACTCTTGTTCAAGTCTGCGAGACCACGGGAACATTAGCCGACATCTAGGTTTTTGTCATTTCTAGAGCATGTAGCATGGACAAAGATCCTTGGTGGCAAAATGGCTGAATTGTGATAGATCCATTTTAGTTTTTGGAAGTTGACAGAAATAATGGCCGCTAAGGGGAAAGTAAGAAGAAGTGTTATAGTCGGTTTTTTGAACGCTATTGGCGCTCTTGTAGAGGAGGAATGTCACCTGACTTCCAGCCAACTGGCTAGTAGCACTGTAAACATGGTGGGGAGTCGCTTCACAGCGCTCGAATGAGATTGCCATCTTATTAACTACAGCCACAAATTTCCTGGTATGTGTCCCAGCAGTTCTTAGTCACGGTGGAAGTTGATGTCTTGTTTTCGAGAGTAGCCTCAACCTCCCGAATATGAAAATTTAGTATATTTCATTTAAGCTAGGAACACGATGAGTAGGTGCATAAATAATGTCACTAGAGACTTAGCGGAAATAAAAAATATCAGAAGAAACTTAGTGGGAATAAATAATGTCAGTAGAGACCTAGCAGTAATAAATAATGTCATTAGAGACCTAGCAGTAATAAATAATGTCATTAGAGACCTAGCAGTAATAAATAATGTCAATAGAGACCTAGCACGAAGATTTATAGGGATGATAAAGTATTTTATTAATATAATCTTGTAATGGACTAAATTCAATTTTGATTTATTTCTGACAAAATATTAATTATGTACTTACTAATGACACATGCGGCAAATATATGCTGTGATTTTCTAAACATAAACAATAAATACACCTTAATTGCAGTGAATCTAGTGGAGTGGACTAATAAATGATTGTGATAATGATATATCTTTATTTAAATAATATCTTTAACATTGAGCTTTTAAAAGTAAATTTTTTAAAGAAAAATATGATAGTGTGTGAAACTTTGAAAAGAGAATTATTTGTTTAATGTTGGGGCCTCCAATTTTACAGAGCTCCTGCAGCTCTAAATCATGCCCTATGTGTCTAACTTCAAACAAATTTTATCAATTCTTTTTGAAACAAAATGCAGAAACCAATTTTTGTTGAGAGGGTGGAAGGAACACCAATAAGAAACAGATCCAAGAACGAATCTGAGTAGGTCAGTAGTGTGAGTGTGCTAGTAATGTGACATTAGTGTGCTCAAGACTGCACTACTGCACCACTCCGGTTATTGGACAAATAACTGCTTGGCAAGCAAATCAATTCTATTACTGCTTTACTCACACTTAGCTTCTTACATACTGGTGAAACACCTTTAGTACATTTTGTGACAAGACTTGCTAGTATCTAGTGCCACCTCAGTTAGCAGTAGGTAATAATTCTGGCTTAGAACATTACACAGGCAATATATATACAATGGGACACACTATTCTCGCAGTAGACTAGACTGCAGATGATGGAAATATAGAGGTTTGAATCTCGATTGGGCGTTCACTCTCCTGCTATGCAAATGCTGGTACACTTCCTATAATATAGCCTTACTAATCCCTAAAACCATTAGGGTAATTAGAACATAGGCATATAACCTGAACAGGTAGTAAGACGCGGTGCTAAAAATTGTGTAGACACACACAAACTGTATGTTGGGTTCACTCTTTTAATCTCAAAATGGAATGCTTTTGTTGAAATAAGCCTAGATGCAAACCTTTCTTAGACCTATATAGCGATATTTGTCACCTTGGTTTTCTTTTTCTTTTGTTTTTATAGTTTGTAAAATTTTACAATTAGTTTTGGTGAATTAAAACATTCTTCGATATTCATCCGTAGCATAATTATTACACTGTGTTGTGCAAATAAAATGCATTTTATTTTTATTCTCAATAATACCAAAGGAAGATTATCCAGCATTGTTTAAAGGGATAATAATAATAATAATAATAATATAATAAATAAAAATAATAATAAATTATTATTATTTTGAAGTGTGGGGGAACACCTCTTTATTAAACAAAATAATTCTTTGAAGTCTTCTCTTGTTCTTGTGTAACATCAAGAATTTTCACAGACACCCTAGAGAAGAGGGCTTTAGAAGAAGAACTAGCTAAACAATAAATGAAGAAAAGAGCAGCTATAGTTTCTACTCAAGTAAAAATGTTGCCTTCTAAGAAAATGTTCTTGGAACAATATTGTAACGCTGCACTCGCGTACGACCAGGCCGGGTTGTGGTGTCGTTCACACATATTCAAATATTAAAAGCATTCACAAAAATATTCATTACTAACATACGGTAGCTCCATGACTTCTTTGGTGCTGACTGACAGCTCACAGCTGACAGTTGACGGCTTTGAAAAGTTACCAGACCAAATTATATATCCCTACGCTGAACCAAATGATCTGCAAAAACATGTGTTTAGTAGCTGTCACTTCTGACTGTCAAAATTTAGGTATATACCCAAATGTTGACTGTCAGAAGTCAACTGTGAGCTGTCAGTCAGCACCAAAGAAGTCATGGGGTACAATAGTTCACTACCTACCTCACTGCCAGCCTACACCCCATCCCCTTCCTCTGTTAGCTTATTTAACCTATTTAGCATGCTAGTATAATATCACTGTTCTGAACTAAAAAAATAGTGATCTTTATCCAAAGGACAATTGTGAATGTAAATTGCAATCTTACTTATGCACAAATGTTTTATCCTTTGCATTATTTTTTGAGAAAAATTGAGAAACACATGATCCCACTGTGATCCCGTGATGAAACTTTCCAAAGTTTTAAAAAACCAGGCTTTTGAGAAATTCAAGGTCAAAATTATTTTTATGACCTTAACTGAAAAAACTTCCAAAATTAGCGGTTTACATTCATATGAAAGATTATAAAATAAGCTACAATTTTTTTTTACTCAACTCATTTCTAGCCTGAGTAATAATTTATTTTGTAATTGCTGGGAGCGGAAATTGTGATTTTTTTGAGATTTCAAAGGGCTGTAACTTTAAAACTACTGCAGATAGCAATCTGAAAATTTGCATTTTTTTTTACTACCTCTGAGGGTACATTAGGTGAGCCAAATTTGAAAAAAAAATCCAAGAGGGTAAGGTTTTAATTGGTTCACTTGATGTGGAATGACCCTACTACAACTGCTGTCCAGATGGCAGCACCAGTCTGGACATTTTTTGATACTCCCACATATTTACAAAAGATTAATTTAAAAAAATTCTGGCATAATTTTAAAGGTATATTTTTACATTTTAACTATCGTACTCAATACACTCATCTGTGAACACTTTTGTGAGAAGATGGTCTCTAAGATTAGATGTATAGGAGGATGTTTTGAACACTTTCCACTTAGCTTAAAGTAGTCCAGCTATGTCTCTCCCAAAGAACTCCCACACATCCCAAGTTCTTGAACTTGAGTGAGGCATGGTGAACACTAAATGGGGAAAGGAAAGGAAAACGGATGTCAGGTTGACGAAAGGTCAGTTCCCCCTCCAAATAATTAGCTGAAAGAGTAGGTTTCGGAACATGGATCTTCATGGACATACTAATTGGATGAAACATAGGTAAGCACTAGAATTCTCAAAATACCGTTACCCTTCTCCCTTTTCCTAACACTAATTATGAGAGTTAGATGTCCAAACTCAGGAGTGACATCAATAGCAATGTGGCTAGGTACTATTCCTAGCTACAACCGTAACTAACACATACAATAGCTTGGATATTTGATCCAGAGTGCAGTCTCACTCTAAGAATGTCATTGTAAGCTACACGGCCATCCTATGACTTACATAATTACTAATTGCAACTAGGTTCTTTTAGATCTGTGTACTCTTAATTTTTTCTTATACCCTGTTGGATATGTTATTCATCTTTTGGTTCCTACCATTTTGATTAATGTGTCTTTTTTATTTTATTCCGCCGCCAATATGAATGCACACAAAATTAATTGTTTGGTTGGTTGGTAAAAATTAATATCCATCTTTTTTTTTTCTCAGTCCCATTTTATTTGAGGCATTGTCCCCACAACCTGCCTTGAGAACTGGTACAACATTTTCTCCATATGTGGGGTTTCATTTTGTTTCAGAAGCAGACCAAGGAGATTGCTCCAGTACTCCAGAACCACACGACTCCAGTAATCAACACTTATGTAAACAAGAGTCCAGTTCTCGACAACCTTGTGAAATAGAAGCCAGTGATGAACATTTGTGTGAAAAAGACTCGAGTGATTCGCAGAACCATGCAGGAGTTTTACCCCCACCTAAACAATATGTGGATTTCAAAGTGATTTATAATAAAACTAAATATGATATAAATTTTGCTGTGGACGACACAGTGGTGCAATTGAAGCAGTATCTTCAAGATGTTATTGGTGAGTAGCAACACTTACTTTATTTCATGTTCTCAAACTAGAAGAATATAAAGCAACTAGCACGTTACTTACTTATTTATGTTTAAAATTACCGAGACCTATTCCTGGTGATTACTTGTGTTGTTGTTTGAATAACTTTGGATAGTATTGACACACTTGGTAGTTATTGTTTAAATTCTTTGTTCTGAAACCGTTCAGACATTACTATAGTTATCTTTTATTTGTATGAAAAATATCTTTTGTTTTGGTAAATACAAATATTTCTATATTTGTTTGCAAAGAAATTTTCCTGTTGTCAAGTTGGCTAATTTATTTGATGTGGTTTTGTTGAGTTCTTTGGTTTTGACCTTGGATTTAAAACTGCAATACACTATGATTTGTTCTTGTCTATTTAGAACTCAACGAAGCAACCGATACACTTTTCTCACTTTTAGTCATTAATTAAAAAAATCATTCATAGTAATTACCTTTTTACCACAAATTAAAGCTCAAGTTTTTCAGTTTCATCATTTATTTATAAGGTAGAATATCTCAAGTTATTAATATCGTAGTGTGGAAGGTGCATACTAAAGACATCAAATCAATGTGGAAGTAAATGCATTACAAGTTAAAAGATTATTATTAAAAAATTACAAACGAGAGTAAAGATATCTGGACACATGATAATTTAAAACAGAAGTGAAAAATTTAAGAAGCGGAAGAATGCAAAACTACAAATAATTTGTTTACAGGAGTAAATGAAACATTACTGGTATATAGTATTTATAAGAATAGTTTCCAGGTCCTAATAGGCCTGAAAAAATAAGAAAAAAAAATTCAAATGAAGCAAACAACTTTCAAAAAATGTAGGCCTATCAAATAATTTCAATCCTTGATTTATATAACCTAAAAATTTATAACAGTTAATTTTGTAAACATTATTAAAATTCGATATGAGTGTCGATCTTAACTGGCCTATTTAATAGGGAACTAACTTTTTTGTTGCAAATATGTGCACACATTATTGTCAATTTTAATCTTTATGGTCACTTTTAGTCACTTTTCTCACTTTATTTGAAAACACCGCAGCACTTGCCTCTCTGAGAACACAAATAACTTATTAAGCTATTTTTAATTTTCGTTATGATTATTCAAAGTGAAAGTTAATTTGTTTATGTTAATTTCTAGCATTAAAGGGATCATAAAAAGGTTTGTTACGGTGTAATTAGAACAAACACTCGTGTGTTATTACTCCACTCACACATTACTTGTCATTTCATCCAACATTCAGAGGTAGGCCCTAATACAAACCACCATTTTAAATTTTGATGAAATCTGGCACATAGTATCTTTAAATGGTTTTATGATAATATTTTAGATTTTAAGACAATCTAAACAATGGTTTTCAAGTTATGGAGGCCCAGATATTACCCAAATACATCTGTAAAGCTTCCACAGCAACAGTGTTAAAGAGTTGACAGCGTGACATAAACTATTTTAAATCTCTTTAAAGAGAGTGCTATGAATACTATATTGAGATGTGGATTTGTAAAAAAAATGTTAAAAAATATACTTAAAATAGGTATCCATGGGAAATTTACAATAAAAATATGATTAATATAAATTACTGATACCGGTATCAAAGAAAGAAGGGATGAAACCCCACTAATTCTTTTGTTCTTAACATCCTTAAATCTTTAAGTAGCTGTACACAAACAATCTTTTTGATATTCTTTTGATTTCTGTAATAAAAATAGATAAATCATTCATTCTTGACTGCATAAACAAAGCTGAACATGAATCACCAACAACATCAGTCAACATGGTGGATCACAAACCTTCCTGACTTGTCACTTCTCTGGAAGACATGAGTCACCAATAACATCAGTCAACATGGTGGACCACAAACCTTCCTGACTTGTCACTTCTCTGGTCTTCTATTGAAGACATGAGTCACCAATAACATCAGTCAACCTGTTGGACCACAAACCTTCCTGGCTTGTCACTTCTATAGTCTTCTATTTAAGACATGAGTCACCAATAACATCAGTCAACCTGTTGGACCACAAACCTTCCTAACTTGTCACTTCTCTGGAAGACATGAGTCACCAATAACATCAGTCAACCTGTTGGACCACAAACCTTCCTGGCTTGTCACTTCTCTGGTCTTCTATTTAAGACATGAGTCACCAATAACATCAGTCAACCTGTTGGACCACAAGCCTTCTTGACTTGTCACTTCTCTGGAAGACATGAGTCACCAATAACATCAGTCAACATGGTGGACCACAAACCTTCCTGACTTGTCACTTCT
>CABFWO010001760.1:0-76460 GCA_902155825.1 Timema genevievae
ATTCCGTATCTAACACTGTTCAATCGTACTTACACTGATAAACATCTGTCCACACCCACTGTGACCTTCACGTATATTTCCAGTGTGGCCAATCACTCAACAACACATTTCCTCACATTCATAACAAGCCTTGTTCATTTTTTATCAAAACTCTTTGGCATCTATAACTAAAGTAATTTTTGAACCATTTTAACGGCGACTTTTCTACTTGAATATACTTAAATTTATCAATCAATATCCAGTGATCAATTGTATCAAAGGTCAGGTCAATAAACAAACCCTTTCCCGAGATTCTCTTGTCAATTGTATTTTGAATTTTTATTATTAGGTCAGTAGCTGCTGCAGCTTATAGTTGAATGGATTAACTTGTAGTTATAAAATTATGAATGCAATATTACGATTTATTATAGGATAGCGCATTTTCTGGTTTTTATTTTATGTCGGACAAAAATTGGAAAATTTTAACTTTATAAGGTGTTGAACCAACACACGATGCCTTCCAACTATAGATTAAACATAATTTGAATTTTAATTCCATGTCATATTAAATATTTGATCTGATTCAACATGATAGTTTAGGAACCCAGACCAATATCTTTTATTTACAATTTGGAATCAGGAACCAATTTTATCAATGAAGGACCTGGCCTAACTTTTGTAGACGAATTGTAGGCAACTGATCCCTGTTTAGTGGTTGTTTACTCGGCCGGTATATTAATTTTTTAGCTATGGCCACACTGTACAATTTAGCGTAGATCGTGGGCTGTAGCAGCGGCGGTTTTGTATTTTCAGTGCCCACATTACAAATATTGCATCAATGCTACATTTTACACATAATCTTGTAGATTATGACAACTTGTGATGTAAGACATATATAAATCGTATGTATTAAATCTGTTTATGTTTTAGCAACAGTGTATTAGTCGCGATTACACAAATTGGTATCATATTTTAATATATATTATTTTAACAGCATTCATATATGGACCTAAGTTATATACATTACCAACAAAATAACTGACACATCACAATATCATGATCACTTTTTCTACTCGTTTAGTCATTATTGGCTTTTATTGACGTGGACACTGATGATTACCGCCAACTCGTAAACTACAATTCAACATAGTGGAATGCCAGGCCTCCACCGTGATTCGGAATCCACGTTTAACTGTAGGTCCTCCATTTAATCTCACAATCACCCTACCATTACACATTAGCGTAAGTGTATATAACCCGAACGGGTAGTAAGACGAAGTGCTAATAATAATAATACAATTTAACTATTATGGCCTATCCTAGGTTTGATTTTTTACACATCTATTCAAAAATTACTTTATTTTTTGCATTTTGGTCTTTGGATAAAATGCTCACTTCAGGTCTCTATGTTCGTGGGTTCAAACCCAGCCGGGGTTGACGGATTTTTCTTGGAGCGATTAAAATCTGAGTACAACTTCCATCAAAGGGGAAGTAAAGCTTTCAGTCCCATGTCGATTGTGGCATGTAAAAGAACCCTGGAAATTATGTGAAAATACCTTTCCTGTTAAAATTGGTACCCCTTTCATCCTCGCATATAGAAATTCTCGTTTGATGATATAATCAGTCTGTTCAGAAAGTGTACTTTAAATACCTTGAATAAAATAAATAAATTTCTATATTATTGCATTAAACTGCTTACCGGTACATAATAAAATTAACCATCATGAGGAACTTTCTTTGGCTTCTAATTAACTTACTCTACAAAGAACTGAGAATTTTCCATATTCTAAAAATATCTCACTTTTGCTTAATTTTATGTTCACCCTTCAAGACACTAGTTGGTTTCCGTAAATATTTTTTTTTTCTCATTTGTGGCAGTAAGTTAAGTAGGCCTAAGCTAGTCTTAGACCTGGGACTTTTTTTAAATCTAATGCCTCCAGAAACATATACATATATTTTTGTAGTAGGCCTATATTTTTGCTAGTTGAAGGCTAAAAGGTGTAGTGTGTAACACATTTAATTACAATACATTTTTCAAAGTCACCGTTGGCAAAAGCCCATCTAATGCGCTAAATAAAGAATATGTCTACTACTTGACACAGAAAACATCGTATCTCGTGGCCAAACACTGCGATCGCTCTAGTGTATGAAAGTCAAAGTGGGAAGAGGAATGTTCTAGTACAGTCAGCACCAAATGGCAAATGGGACATAATTCCTTCACTGTGAATAGTTGGTTATTTGAAGCCATTTTAAAAACATTTTACGTACCCTTTATTTAAAGTTGATTAGGCATCTGTAATATTTGTCAAAAGAGGTAAAAATAAAGTAAAAACATTCTACACATAACTACTGAATGTCCTAAAAACTATCGAACTTATGCGCCTCCCTCCATGAGCTGACCAGAGTATACACGCCCGAACGTTAATATAACGAGTGTTGACATGCATCATTGCTCTTCCCCTTCATTCTTCAAGAAGTTGACGTTCTTTCTGCATGCAATGTTTACTTTGCCGAGTAGTATGATTCAAATCATAAAACTGAAGATCAAAAATAAATGTTCAATAAGGATTACTGTGCAGATACATTAATTTGTTTCTGTCCCCCTACTCCTTTGTAGTGGAAGACTACAAAATGTACTATTACTGGGAAACTAGACCTACATAAAATACTAGGGCAGCAGCCCTGCCATTGGTAGTATCTTATATTTAAGGTACAAGTATTAAGGCTGTTACATGGGGAGGGCGTTTTATGCGTTTGGAAATCCCGCATTTTTGAAGAAGTGGTTTCATGTTTTTAAATATGGTTTTCAATAAACTGTAGACGAAATCTATCAACAGGTTCCTATTTAACTATAAAGTTTAAATTTTAAGTTTAAATTTAATATAAAAAAATTTAATTGCGCTTTATGCCAATATTTGTATTTCTGAGATTAAAGTAAAATGATAGAGACCTAGAACTAGCCATCCTCTATTAAATAAAGTCATTTTTTGTTAGGGTCACAACAGAAAATTTGAAGCAAATACAGGATTGTTTTTTAAGGTTATATATATAAGCTACCAGACATTTTTTTTAAAACGTTAAATTGAAAGTTTAAACTCTTTAACTGATCAAAACTTAAGCCTAAATGTGGTTGAAAACCATTTTAAGAAATATTAAACCACTTCGTAAATAATCCAGAATTTCAAAACAGCTGCAACGCTTTCAGTGCTCCCCCTTGTAACACCCTTAAGCCAAAACTCATTAATACACTTCATAGATTTTGACCTGATATTTTAAAACTAAATTAAATAATTTTTAATCTATGTGAATTAATATCTGATTGGTTACTTTTATGATGTGACTTAGTATTAAATAGTAAAATTAACCGCAAGTAACTTAAGGTTTGGAAAAAACACTTTAAAATAAACAAAAAAGTTTTTTTTTATAAAACGTGTGCATTGTGCATAACACAACTTGGACATTTTGTCTAAATTTGGGTAATATTGACATGTTTAAGTTAGGTTACGGTAAGTAGGTAGGTAAGTCTTCTTTTTTATAAGAATCAATATTAAAATGATTAATTTATTTGAACACATTTAGTGTTCCCAATCATTCATCAAGACTAGGCTACTGGCTCACTATTCATTACGAGTCATTGTTTAAGGTATTGTTCTATGTTTTAATTTCAACATGTCATAATTAAGCCCTATTTACAAATTTGAAGCAATGAAGCTTTAATTGGAATGCTGTTGGCTCAATCCTGGCATAGGCTAATAGAGATAAGCATAGCTTCACATGCTTATCTATTATAACTCCCCACTGGGTAACATACAGATTTAGAACCAGTCACATGCCCCACAAGTACACAGGCAGGCTTATGTATGGTGCATATATTGAAATTACAGTAGAAAGGTAGGTTTCAAAATTGGTGGGAATGGAATCGTCATATTCTTAGAATACTCGCAATTCAAGAAAATATCATATTCATAAAATATGTAGCCATAGAAAAGTCTTCAAATTTTGAATTGTAATTTATTTTAGAGCTTTTAATAGGTGCTGCTTATTGGTGGTTTTGTCCCGACATATTTATAGAACAAACCTAAAAAAGATCCCAGATGGTTAATCCAACAGGTTGATTGAATGTGTGAATGTTGCAATATATGTATTATAGCAAAAAATTAACTGGTTACTATTTCCTAGATTTTACAAAAAAAAAAAAATTCCAAGATTTGCATTCAAATTCGAGATTAGGGTTTCATAAATAGATAGGCAACCTAGAATTAAGATTCAAATTTGTAAAACTGTGGGTTCAACCCAACTCTTGAGAATAAAAAAAATTGCTTTCATCACTAAAAATATGTTAAGATGTAATCAGAATGTATACCATCTGCCAAAACGGACAGCTGCAAATTATTGAATCTGACACATACATGAAAGTCTTCTAGTAATTTTTTAAAAACCGTATGCTAAGATAGCTTTTAAATTTTCCTTGGACTCATAAAATAAGGGAAGGCTCATATTTTTTTCTAAATTCTGCCTTCCTCATCCCAACTCAACTATTGTAAATTTTTAGATATAAAAATTGATGCGTAAAAATAATCTTTTGAATTTTCAAATACCACCCTTCCTACTGTGTTCTTATTATATTTATACAGGGTGATTCACTCGGGACTGAACATTTATTTTTTAAATAAGTTATGATTGGAAAGTCACTTTTGAATAGTGTAAATTGTAAAACATACCCTGACTCATGACAAATAAGAATGTTTCATAGAAGATGCTGGAAGTGCCCACCACCAGCGTATAGATATTATTCACCCGACGCTCCATATTGGCGAATGAGTGCTGTAGCGTAATGACGTTGATGGCAGCAATTTCACGTCTAATGTTGTCTTTCAATTCCTAAAGCGACCTTGACTTGTTGGCATAAACAATGCCTTTTAAAAGTTCCCATAGAAAGAAATCTGTGGGGGGGGGGTGTCATGTCGGGAGATCCTAGGTGGCTACAGATTTACGCCCACCAAATTTATTCAGATACCCCCTCTGACATTGTTTAAAGGAACCGGTCACCCAGTACAGACACACAATAAGCACACACTCTTCAATTGAGTGGACTCTTCTGTCAACTCACTTTTACACTGTCTGATTAGACATGCTTCCCCACTAATGTCTAGAGAAATGGTGCGTCATTGTGGCACCCAGCTGGCCAGCGGGGAGACATGTTTTTCCAAGTAATGCATGTCGACTGCTTCGTCATGAGATTAAAAACCACCTCGTTTGTGTTTCATGCTCATATTATATTCTACATATCTTATACAAAATAAGTGTTTAGTCCTGAGTGAATTATCCTGTATGTCCTACCATAGACTCCAGTATGCCTAGATGTATCTTGACTTTTCCGGACGGGCTAGATTTATTGGGTGAATAAAGAGTATAATCTAGCTTTTTCGCCGAGATACCCTAGGTTTTTTTAAGACGTGAAGGGGGCATGCTAGCTTTTCAGCAGTGTCCATCAGTTTGATCATGGTGATGCTCCTACCGGTCAGACATGAGGAAATTTATCGTGTTCGGAGGGATGTTAATAGATGTAAATAGCTGTTACGATTTGAAAGTGAAAATGTTGACATTTTAACAGCGGGGTTTTTGCCAGTAACTGACGTAACTAAGAACTACATAGCGGTGTTGGCAACGATATTAAATTAAAAAATGTGGCATTGACAAAAAACCACTACCTAAAAATGTCCCAGTCTAAATATGTCCTGCCACACCGGTTGTACTGAAAGTGTTTTTTTAACAATATGTTTTTCAACTTTCCCTTCACGCGGACGCTGATTAATAGTACAAAACAAGATGTATCTAGCTCTAGGATTGTATTGTAGAATCTACTCTTATTTCTGATCTGGGCTGGATACATCTACCTAGACTTAGCTTCTAATTATTCACTTCGACAATTACCTTAACTCCTAGGAAACCACCAAGAGGTGTATAAGCTGCACCTATCTAAAACTAATTACTTTTGGTAATAATACAAATTCATGCTCAAGATGTAACTGGTCATGATGATTCTTATTTATATCGTTGGTTTGTGGGTATCTGTTTATGAACTGCAATGTAAAGGTTCAGAAAGCAGATGAAATGCCTCATGGCAGAGAGTAAAATGGTAGCCTAACTTAGGCATATTATTCCCAAACATTCACAACATTACATTAATACAACTCAGAAAAAAAAACATTTAACAGTTAAAAACAAACGTTTTCATAAACAAAATTGCTTTATAATTTGAGAAAGCCTACTTGAAATAACATTTAAGTGTTCTATTGCATACATAAACAAGATTTAATGCCCAAACAAATGGGTCAAGAGATTCAACTTGAAGAAACTCTGGAGTCTTACGTTTTCAGTTCATTTTCTAATTATTTTGGTATTGAGCTCTCTCGAGTTTTCACGGTACACTGGAGAGCTGCAACTGGTTGCTGCACCGCTAGTTTTGTCTGATATTTTTATTGAGTGACTTCTTGGACTGTTGCACAAATGATATGATAAAGAGTTGAGATTTATAGCAGCACCTACTGTGTATTTACAGTCCAATTTTCTTAGGAAGGACCTTTTATAAAATACAAACCTCTTTTGCAGTCAACATAAATAACACTATACAATAGACCAGCAGTAGGCAAACTACAGGCAAAATCAGGCCTGCCAATTGATTTAATTGACATGCAAAAGATTTAGCATTGTTAGTTAAATTAGACTAATACATAATAAAAAGTTGAAAATTTTGTTCGGTTTTTCTTTTCAAGCCAGCCCACCAAAATTTTTCTTAAGCCCATACTGCCCCCAATATCAAAAGGTTATCGACCCCTGCTATGAGCTATTATCAATGTTATTTTGTGGGTATTGGTAATATATTTCAAAAGTGACCGCTGAAGATAACATGACTTGACTGAAAATTTGACTGTAACATAAACAATATGCTTGAAGATAACAATTTCCTTTTTTCAGCAATAAATATTTAACATTTACTTAATTAATACCCTCTTGTTCCTACATTTTATTTTATTTGCATGATTTGCCTCTTGTGTTTATTTGATATTGTTACAGACCTACCATAGTCAAAACTAGTTTGAAGAAAGTATTTTATAGATCTAAATAATGGCAGATATATTCACCAAATGCAATGCACTTAATCTACTGAAGAAAAAGCAAGTTATATTTATTGGAGACTCAAGTATGTATTTTTGATTAAGATAATTTAATGGTTATTGAACAATTGAGTTTTATCATCATAATATAAGGTTTTTACTTCTTTTAAATATAAATACTGTTTATATACAGTACCTTGATCTTCTTATGAAAGGACATTTGGAACACCATTTAGAAAATACAAACTATTTTGCTGTCAATATTGATAAAATTTAGCTATGCTATTAGCAGGGTCCGGATTTTGATTACATGTCATCTTATTTTATTGGTTCATTATAATACAATGAGCATAGATACCTTAACTTTGTTCACGATCCCCTGGTTGTAGAAATGTGTACTTTATAGGTAATTAGGTAATTTTTTGTCATTTTGGAATTTTATATAATATTTTTTTAGTTTGTGTCCTTTTAGAGGCATTTTAAGTCATTTTTATATGACTATATCATCAACCTCGGTGGTCTTGGAGTAAAGTGATTTTATTGTAACAGTTCGTGGAGGCCCTGGGCCAACACCCCACCTCTAAATTCGGGCCTGTAAAGTTTAGGCACATTTAGTTAAATTAGTATGGCTTGAAGGAATAAACACACAATTTACCAATTATTGGCCTGGAGAGTATAATGCCTGTAACCTATTTCTTTAAAATGTAATGAGATTTAATTGTTAATGGAGAAGACTATGTGAAAACCATGTTTATCATCATTTATCAAAATTAATTATTCTTCATATATTAGGCCTAGTTAATGATAAACTATTTTTCATAACCTTTCAAAATCATTGATTCCAAAATTAAGTCTGCCGAAAGAAGCTTAAAAACCCAAATCTCTAATTTAAAAAAATACTTTTGTGGGTTTAGTTTATGACTACCCTGCAGTTTGACCTTTTCTCTCATGGGTAAGCTTTGTCAACTTTCAGACTTTTCTAGTTATCTGGGAAATTTATATTTTCTACTCAGGCAAAAGGTGTTTTTTTTCTATAATTTTTGAAATTTCTTTTAATCCCTTATTTCACTTCCTTCACCCCCACTCACACATTTTAATATCAGATTTTTAAAATTTTAGGTTTTTAAGGTGAGCTTTTTACCATCTCGCTAAATGTCAGTTACTTATCACCTATACATGATTAATAATTTTAGTTTTTTTAGTTTTGGTAATTTCCAGCCCTGACCTTTTCCTGTGTACCCCCATTTTAAATTTTCAAACTCTTCTGGTTATTTGTGTTTGTCCCTATACATTTAATAAAATATTTCAACTTTATACGATACCAAAAAGCTTGTTTTTTTGTAATCTTATAAATTTTAGGGGATCTCTTGCCATTTCCAGGCCTTTATTTTGAAATTTAAGAATATTCAACCCTCATTGCAGTTTGGGGTCGTCCTTACACTTGCTTGAAAAATTTCAATCTTCTTCCACACTGATAAATAGTTTATTCTTTTATTTTTGGAAATTTGGAAACCCTCATTTCACCAGTACCCACTTATATAAATAAAATATCTAACAGTAATTTTGTTATTTGGAGTATTCCCTCTAGATTCTTGTCAAATTTAATTTTCTACCTCCCCTAGCTCTATGTGCCAACCACTCTTCTGACTGAGCTATCTTCAGAGATATCCATGATCGTGAATGATTCAACCATATAAACCACCAAGCATTATGTAACTAAGCCTGGATGCTTACTAAGTGAATAACACACTGACATGGAGAAGATCCCAAATAGCCCAGTTGGTAGATTGGAACACTAACGGACCGGGGTTCAAATCCCTATCCGAGTATCATTTTTCAAACACAAACACTACATCATAATATCATCTGAAAGGCCATTAAATAGCTGAAGCTGTTATTAATTTTAGAGAGGAATTCACCATCTAGATATCTATCATATTCTGAAAATTGAAAAATGACACCTGGACCCAGGAATTGAACCCAGGACCTCTGAGTGAAGAATGACCCTGGGCACGGAACGACTCCTGGATAGCTCAGTGGTAGAGCATTGGCATACTAAGCCAAAGGTCCCGATTTCGATTCCCGTGTCCACGTGTCATTTTTCAATTTCCAGAATATGAAAGGACATTGTTTAACTAAGCAGTTTTGTTTTTATTTAGGTAATTATGAGTCAAGAGTTAATTCCAAATAATGGTTTGAAATTATGCTCTGTATTTTAGCTACTGATTTTACCAATTATAGTGTGTGTTTTAGATGTTAGAGCATTCTATAAGGACTGTATTGCTCTATTGGTTCGTAATTCATTTCTTCAGGATACTGAGCTAAAATCAAAGGTATGTGTAACATTATCGATTGTATCTCAAGAGTGTCATTTATTGTGTGACTCATGAAAAACTTCCTGCATGAAATCTAACTACACCATATGGGTAATCTAGTTATAAGTAATAATTAAAGCATCTTTTATAGGCTTATTAGTTGGTTGATGTTTAAATATATTGTAAATAAGAAATATTTGCTGCTTCAAGGCTATTAAGGATTTTTTTTTCTTCACTTATACAGTATAGGGAAGGATCTGAATAAGCTGCGGGATGAAGAAAGAAAAGTTTGGCTCATTGGGGTAATTTGTAGAGAATTTGAGTTGTAAATGCACTTGGCTTATATCAGCAGGTGTCTCAGGATCGAATCCTGACCTGCTCAAATGTTCACCTTGGTTGTTCTTGATATACTTGTCTTACTCACTCATGACCACTAGACTCCTGTCTTATATTAGGGCACCAGGCAGATATGTCTCCTACCAACGTTTATGATAGATTTATTGTTTTGCATGAATGAATATTACTACCAAATGAAAATTTGTCATCATTTGTTTGTTAAGTTGTATGTTTCCAAAACAGAATACGTACATTTTCATTGGCAACAAAACAACACACATATCGTGGGGGCTTGACTATCTACAAGAAGGCTGCACCAATATAGCAAGTCAACCCTGGACACTTTTTGTTTTAATAGAAAATAATTGTGTCAAGGGCTGCATTTACTTTTTAAAACACTCGTATAATCCTGTGGTTGGGGGGAGGTATTTTTTTAAAAGCCATTCTCTTTAACAATCTCCAAGCTTTGTATGTCAATACATTAAAACATTGTTACCTTGTCCAGTTATAAATTGAGAAAATTAGGCCAAAAGGTTTTATTCTGGGAATGAGGGCTTAGAAATTTTGTTAGCAAATATGTTACATCACAGTCTTAAACAAAGAGAGAGAACCCGCATGGCTCTAAACTTTCCCAAATTGTTCTAACTGATGCACATGTCTACTTGTAAGCCATACTTGGACTCATTCTGAACTTAATTGTACTTTCTTTAAAAGTGTTGATCAACTTTATTCTCATTTGTGAAAAATACTACTTTTGTATTACAGTGAAATCGCCCTTAACTGACACCTTTGAATACCAGATTCTTCTTTATAGCAGACAGTTTAAACTCCCCTGACAAAATAACAGGTTCTTATGGTGAGACAACTTTCCATTAACAGACACTGATACTGTAAAGATGCACATTTGTACATATCCATCTCTAAACAGAGGACAAAAATTGAAAATACCAATCCATATATAGTATTTGACTGTAGAAATGTCAGGAATGACATTGTCATTGTCTCACAGGAAATGTGAGCCCTACCACCTTCCCCCTCTGAATAAAGTTTCTAAAATAGTCTACATAGTAATGACTACTATATTACTTAAAGGTCATAACTTCTGCCCCTTCTGAGTCATCGTGGGAGGTTGTTTCAGCAGTTATATCTGTGCTTGTGCTCATATACACAGTACAGAAGTACTACCAGTCACATTTTATTTTATCTGTGTATTCTGTGTATTTTGTAATCTGTACAGCAAGCTTCATACATTAATTTATTCATAAGTCACAACTATACTGTGTATATACTGCACAGTGCGGTGATTAGATTGTTGTGGATAATATCTACAGTGTACAGGTTCATATAGACAAAACTGTGTTCAAGCAGTATGAGATTTTTAAATTTTTTATTCAAATTATTTTTCTGCCATTTATACAATATTAAATTATACAGGATTGGCAAGATATACTGTATGTATAACTCAAAGGCCTCTGGTTCATTTTCTGTGTCTAGGCCTAATTTGTTAACTAAAATTGATATAATTAAAAGTTGTATCAAGAGATGGCAATATCCCTTGCCAAAGTTAAATTTACACCTTCACTAAAGTTTATGTTTCTTTTGTGTAGTTGGTGCCATCATTTTTAAATGACAAGCTTATCAAAGGAGATAAACTTACACGAGGAAGAGATTATGAAGAGCAAAGGGAATTTAAGGTTTGTGTAGTGCGAACAAGTCCACTGATATAACTTTTCTGTTACTCATTGATGTAAATTAATTTTATTAATATTTAATATTCCCAGGAGTAATGCAATGTACTATTGTGTGTATAATATTGTTTAGGTATACATATACTTTATTTTTAAAATATGATTAGCACCTACCATTCAAATGGTGGAGTTAGTTGGAATCTAAGGAAATTAAATAACCTCTTGTGCCCTACTTCAACCTTTTACTGTGAAGGTCCAGGAAGCCCTAATTTACTATTTCTATAATTTGTAAACTCAAAAGTGTGTGCTTCATAAATTTTTAGTAAAATATAGCATTTTCTGAAATGCATTACTCTATATTGATGGTGGATTAATCCATAATGATGTGTGTATTTGTACAATTGTCATTGTACTGTTGACAACATAAAGCCCTCCTGAGCCGAAGGTGGTTGTGTTTTTCGATAGCTCATGATCTTAATTAATCACTAATATGTAGCTGACGATTTCTGCACGTTCATCACAGACTCTACCTTAAAATATGAGTGAAGAATTAATGACCCTGGACACGAAACAAGTCCTGGATAGCTCTGTGGTAAGAGCATTGGCATGCTAAGACAAAAGTCCCAGGTTCGGTTCCTGTGTCCAGGTATCATTTTTAAATTTAAAGAATACTGTATTCAGTTACAGGTTGTTAATACAAATTTTTTTAAAAAATATCTTAAAGCATTTAAATTTACTCATTTAAAAATAAAATGTTTTCAGAACTTATTTAAGTATTTTGAAATTATTAATGAATATTTGTACTATATACTTAGTCTATACTTTAGTCTAATATCTTTCCAAATGTAATGTTTTCACTAAGTTGACTCTCATTTCCAAATAGATTTTTGCTATGGAACCTTCAAATAGAACATGTCCAGGCCTTTTGTACGTCAATTTACTCAGATTACACCTAAAGTTGTTACATATGAGTTTAATATACAACTCAAAAGTAGAAAGATCTTTTCTCAAATTGAGTAAAATGAGTGCAGAAATCGTTGATATTTCATTGAATTGAAACATGTCAGGATCATTCTGTTCACTAAACCATTCCCAGCAATCTTCCCGATTATTATTTCACACCAGATAGTTTGTTATTTAAACAAAGGAAAAATGTTTCCAAAGCTAATTATATTAAATTAAACATTGAAAGGAGGATAGAAGAGCAAGGCCTACATTTACCAGAAAACTCTAGGACTCAAAGTTTACCATTAAAACACATTAAAAGATATGTAATTTTTGGAAAACTCCAGTCTCCTTCCTTGGCAGAAGATAGTAAAACACAGACATGGCAGAATGGCTACAGGTTGATCATGGTCACTTAGATACTGTTGTTGCCTGTTTCTTGATTCATAAAAAAGGTTTAGGCTTGTATTTTGCAGTTACCTGTTCAAACTTGTGTCTTTACCCTTAGTAGATGGATAGAATGTTGTATTTATAGTAATTATATTTAATTATTAAATTGAATTATATTATTATCTGTTAATGTTGCTTATATAAACATTAGTGACTGATGTTAGTACGCCAGCTTGGAAGGAAAGTAGAGAAGGTTGTCCAAGGTTGAGACCAGGGAGGTGCCTGGATTTGGTTATATACTGGTGAGCAAGTTCCCACCTACGAAGCTGGGAAGCATTGCAACTATTGGGGAGGGCTCATATAACTCTAGTACTATAGCAAGAGTCAAAATCTGCATTATGTGTTTGGCCATGAAGTGCTCTAGCTTTGTCAGGGTTGTTGTGGTTGGTATCAAAACGATGACCATTCATTCCTGGTCTGAGTGTTCCTGTGGTGAGGCCAATGTATTTGGCAATGTGTTAGTTGTATTGTAGCTGATATATAAGATTATCTGTGGAGCAGTCATAGTGGCCTTTCATGGTGTATTCCATTTGTGTGAGTCTGCTGGTGAATGAGGTGGAAGGTTGGTGAATTTGGGATATTGAAGCCTGTGTTTAAGATAAATCTGAGTTTGTCTAAGCCTTCATAATACTGGGTGGTGAGCGGTATGTCATTTGAAGGTTGTAGGATCTTGATTGGATAGGGTTCTGTTTATTTGACTATGTTTAGGGTATCAATCTTAGAAAACCTTATCTTCTTTTCTTCCAAGCAGGCCTACATTTATTAATTTTTATATAAACAATATTAACAGATAGTATAATTTAAATTAATAACTAAATATAATTACTATAAATAAAACATTCTATCCAGCTACCAAGAGTAAAATCACAAGTTTGAACAGGCAACTGAAGAATCCAAGCCTAAACTTTTTGTGTGAATCAATAAACAGACAACAACCGTATCAAAGTGACCATGATCAACTTCTAGCCATGCTGCTATAGTCCAATCTGTGTTTTACTATCTTCTGCTGAAGAAGGGGACTGATATGCCTCGAAAATTACATAATTATGTGTTTTGCTCTGTTTTAATTGTGAACTCTTGAGGCCTACAGTTTTCTGGTAAGTGTGTAATCCTTGCCCTTTTAGCCTCCTTTCAATGTTTAATAAAACACTAGATATCTTGAAATTACATCACCACATGTTGACGTAATTGAAATAGCACTATTATCATTATTCAAACTGAATATCCTTAAAAACCCTTATCTTTTTCACAACTAAAATCATTATTACTTACACTTTCGTTACCACTTTCACATGAATAATTCGCTATTTTTGACTCAAATAAAACTTTCTCCTTATTGACCAGCTTGTTCAAACAACTTTTGCCAGGGTTTTGAAATCCTCTACAGTTAAAGACAAAAAAAAATATAAAAAATCAACAAATTTACAATGTAGTGCATAAAAGACACCTAAACGCACCCATCATCTGATTGTTGCGGCCATCTAGACATGACATGTTCAACTATGTCAATGGTATACCGCAATAACAACGTGTCAGACATGTTGTGTGGCTCTTTGGCAGTCTGCTACCATAACACGTAGAACACGTTAGGGTGCAAGGGGTTAACATCTCGCTCCCATGGATAACGTCTAACTTAGGTAGGTAATACAGCTCAGACCAGGTGTCACATCTTGGTGCTGTTTTCTGTATCATACTTATTAAATAAACAGAGGAATTAAGATCAGTGGAACAAAATTAACATATTTTTAAAATCACAACAGATTTGAAATACAATTATTTTAAGATTAATTCTATTTCATTAATCCCAATTTACTTGTAGTTAAGTGAAGAATACAGAGTGTGTAAGGAAATGCAGAAGAAAGAATGGTGGTAGGACAGAGGGAGATGGAGGCAGCTTACTAAACAGACCCGGCCACAGGCTGGAAATGTTAACGCTGCTGCAGCTGATAATGATGTGAAGAATACAGAAAATCACACATTGATGGGATTTATGATTCAATAGTAATATTGTATCTATTATCATGGTTAGTTGGCTCTCGATAAGAGATGTCAATTTACAAAATATGAAAAAAAATAATAAGTTTTATGAATTTGAACATTTAACATCATGGTTACTAGTAACATTGTGGAAACCCCTTCTTCCCAGTAAACCTGACCATGATTCCAACCTTAACCTCTCAATCACTGACAATCCACTCTCTTAGAAGATCTATCCTATAGACTATGTGACCACTGGTGCAGGTAATATAAATAAGTATATTTGAGATAAGTTTATGTTTTTATTGCATTTTCTTCTATTCAGAGTTGAAATATTATGTAGATTACATTTGAAAGAAAGTGATTTGACCACTTGCTAAATCTAAATACATATTTTATTTTCTATACTTATTAATTTCTATGTTAACTTCCCATCCACCAGATTGCAGATGTGTTCCTCAAGTTTTACTTTGTCACACGCTGTTACAACCAGACCATTGAAGACTTGGTGACAAATATTAAGGAGGGAAAGGTGCCGGTTCCAGATGTCATCATCATGAACTCTTGTCTCTGGGACATCTCAAGGTATGGGTAGGGCAACATTTGTACATCTTAGCAGGGCAGGAAAACAATCAATATGAAAGAGGAAATGGCGAGAGGCTGGGAAAACAGTCTCCACTGTAGTTGGTTGAGATTAACACTTGTCCTTCCATTTACTGGCAATCCAATCTTTTTTCAAGGGTAACATCTTAGATCGTGCAACCACTGATGTGAATTTTAATTTTCTTATTTTGGTGTGCTAAACAAATTCTTTCGAGAGATTAGAACATAAAATAACAGATCAGGAAGTCATAATTATTGGTGATCTTCTTAATGTGCAGCCAGGGAGGAACATAAGTGGAAAAGAAGAAATAATTGGACCTTTTAGATATGAACACAATAATAGAAAGAGATGTTAGTAGGCTTATATGAAAGAAATGGATAATTAGTGGTTAGCACCTGGTTTGGAAAAAAAAAGAATATTAAAAATATTTTCAGATACAGATGGGCAGACAGGTGAACAAAAACACTGATTATTTCTTAGTAAAAAAGTAAACTGGAAACAATTGGAGGATATTACAGCTTTACCAGGAGAGGCTTTTTGAATGAGATCATCAAGTAGCAAGACTGAAAGTGGGTAAAATGGAAAGGAAAAATGAGAAAGAAAAATAAAAGTATGGAAGCTTAAAGAGGAGGGAGCAAGGGAGAAATTTTTGCCTGTGCTGAAAAAATTAGTGCTAAAAAAGAAATGGGAACAGTTGAAGAGAAATGGACTGACTTAAGACACACTATGGTAAACAGCACAGAGGAAATTTGTGGGAGAGCATCAGAGAGAATAATGGAAAAGGAGACAACGGGGTATAATGAAAAGTGAGAGGAAATGTGAAAGAAAAGAAAATAACATTGCAACAGTGGTACAGAGATAGGAAAGGGGAAAGAAGAAGGAAGTACCTGGAAATAAAAAAAAGAGCTTTAAGGTATTAAAATATTAAGAAAAGCTGGGAGAAATTCACCAAAGAGATAGAAGAAGATTTACATGGCAGCAAAAGATTAGTATATGGACTTATTTAAAATAAGAAGAAAGAAAGATTGATTGAGCACAAGAATGATAAAGGACAAAAGAGGGGAGGTACTAACCCAACCAAAAGAGATAAAGACTAGGTGGAAAGATTACTTTGACAAGCTGCTAAATGTGATAAATAGCCTAGCAGAGCATATACAGTAAAAGAAGTGCAATGCGGAGGGGGAAAGCGATATGACAATGCTAGAGTTGGAAACAGACCTTAAAAAAGATGCAAACAAAAGAAGCAGTAAAAGTAGATGAAGTTGCAGTGGAGATGATAAAGACAGGTGGAGCGGTGGAATTTCAGTGGTTGTACAGGCTTTTAAGATGCATATGGAATTAGAGAAATGTTCCGCAGGACTGGGGGAAGGGTATTATAATACCAATCTTTAAGAAAGGAGTTAGAAAGGAATGTGGAAACTATAAAGGAATAACCCTTATGTCACAAGTAGTGAAGATAATGGAAATAATGGGAAAAGAATTGGGGAGGAGGTAGAATGAAAACTGCGGGAGGAACAATATTGTTTCATAACTGTAAGATCAACAGTGGACCACAGCTTTGTAATAAGACAAATAATAGAGAATCATTAGGGCTTTGGGTGTATGAAAAAGTAATGGTGACAACCTTCATAAATTTGGAAAAGGCATACGACAGTGTACCTAAAGGTAAGGTATGGGAAGTTATGGTAAAAAAGGAAATAGATAAAACGTTAATTGAATTAGTGAAATCCATATATGACAAGTGCTCCAGTTGTGTGAAGACGCAAGTGAAGGAATCGGGATGTTTTAGAAATGCAACAGCCTGGTCGAGACAGGAAAGTGTTCTGTTACCTTTATTATTTATAATGATCATGGATTAAACATTGAGGGAGGAAAATGAAATGTATGGGGGTAAATAATTGAAGATAATGCTATTTACAGATGATATTGTGGTATGGGAAGAGGCAGGGGTGCAGAATATGTTCAGAGATCCAATATTTCCCCATAACATAACATTAAAAAAAATTCCCGAAAACCATAGCGCTCAAAATAAAACATTTAATTTTTTATAGAGGCTGAAGGGAATAAGGATTATTACCTACTACATAGTTTTGAAAATTCAAATTCAAACATATTTTTGATCATAGCTATTTTTATAGTATATACTTTATAAAAAATTTAGTTTTCTCCCATCTCCTTGTGTACATTACATATTGTTATTGATTGTTCATTGATACCAGTCGGCTTACCGGTGCTAAGATTTAATTTTATATTTGAGAGTAATAGGCAATGGAGTGTAATTTCGGGAGGCCTTGGTTTAATTGTTGATTTTCATAGACTTTTCGTTTTTTCATAGACTCACCACTACTGCAAGGTCTATCACTATCAACCACACTAGGAAAAATACTATTGCTATTTACAACTATTGAGTTTTTCCTGATCACATAATTTACGTTTTACAAAACTTGCAATACTCCCTTGATCCTTACTTCAAGGTTTCTCTTGGGGATGTTTATTAGATACGTGATATCCAAGTTTATCACGTCTGCCACGCCATTCACAATAAGCACAGTTGACATAATAAACATTTGTTTCACTAAACCACCTAATTTGTTATAAACATTTATCTATTGTACAATGTGCAAACCTTATTAGTAGGTCCACTAAAAACAACAATTTCATGGCTACACAATTATTACAAGCATGTCACGAGTTTAAATAAACACATCACCAATTAGGCCGCAATATAACGGGTGACTGAATTCAAACTAAAACAAAACGTCGCTCACCCTTCCCTACCCTCCCCCGCCTGCCCGCCATAGCTACCAAACACCCTCAGTAGGGTAGGTGACTGATGACTCATCACTCAATCAACCTTTAGCCAGGTTGAATTATTAGATTTTTCCTTTGCCCCTTATCTCAATCTCTGACTTCTTATCTAGAACTCTGACACATTATCTTAGCCCCTAGACACCGCAACTCTTTGTGCTTACATCAACACTGCCTCACTATGACACATGTGTGGGTATTGAGTGTCATCGGCCTTAGTTTTTCATACAAAGGAAACTACCATATCAGAACTAGAATGTACTAAAAACATCAACAAAATTGTTGGACTTTTCCCTGCCCCAAAATTCCCCAGGACTGCTTTAATTTCTCCCCGAACCTCGTTCGCGTGTTCGGACATATTCTGCACCCCTGGGAAGAGGATGAAAATGAAATACAAGAACAGATGGATGTGAAGAAAATTTTTTTGTGAAATTGGCACAAAAATCAGTGTTGGGAAGAACCAGATTGTGGTGCTGATGCTGGTGAGAGGAACAAGAATGGGAAGATATTTAATAACTATTGGAGGAGAGAATCTGGAGGTAGTGGGATTCTTCAAGTATTCGGGGAGTGAGCTGATACAGATTGTAAGATTGGATATGGAGATTAGTAAGAAGATACAAAAAGATACCACAACAGCTTTTACCAAAATCTTTGGAGTCTAATCTGGAACATAAACCTGCCCAGTAAGTGTAAAGAGTTTATGTATAAAGTATACCACACACACCTATACTTACTTATGCGTCAGAGACATGGATGATGACAAAGAGGGACGATAGTAGAATTCAGGTGACAGAAATGAAATTCCTATGAGGTATTTTAGGAAAGACAAAAATAAACAGTGAGAAATTAATGAGGTAGTAAGGAAAGAAATTGGGGTGGAAAAACTAAATGAGAGAATGGACAGGAATAAACTGAGATTGTTTGGACATTTTAAGAAGATGGAAGATGAAAGACTACCAGACAAAGCAGTGGAAATGACAAGGATTGGATAGATACATTGAGATGGTTGAAGTCATTTAATAACCGTGTGAACAGAAGAAATTTGAACTTTAACAGAATGGTGGTGGAGAAAGAAGAGGAGGTGGAGATACACCATTCAAGCCCCGATCTGGCAGAGGCTGGATAAGGGGAAATAATGATGATGATGATAAAACACAAATTCTTACTGAATTATAAATTGCCTCTATAAATTCAATTAGACTTAGTTTCTTAATACATTTTTTATAGTGAATAACTTGTCTGAAAAAACCACAGACAAAATAATTATTGATACTAAAAAATTAACATCTTTAAAAGGAGAAAAACCAAATTAATAAACAAATGAATATTTATTTATATCTTTCTGCAAGACTAGTTCATTTTTATGTTGCTTGAATTGATTTTTTTTTACCATAGGAATGTGGATTAATAATTGCTATAACTTTCTGGACACTACTAATAGTATTTTGTCTTTTTCCAAGTTTTAATTTCCTCATTTTAGTCATAAGAGTTCATCTCATGGTAGATTAACCAGGAAATGGAATCTAAAGTCTGTTCAGCATAGGAATTGTTTTCTGAAAGGCCTTTTTCCCCTACCAGAAAGCTATTATATAGTAGGAATTTGGTAGGAAAAAAGACCTTTCAAAGAGTAATTCCTACCGTGAATGCAGTATAGATACATTCTAACCCCAAAATGTGTTAATGCAGTTTTATGCATTCTTCACTTGACGCCTGCTTTAGTTTTAAAGTTTTTTCATTAAAAACAATTTTTTTTAAATATTTTAAAACAGTTGCATTGGTCTCGTATACTTTTTCCCTAATTAGAATACATAAAACCTGATTCAAGCACATTACTTACATACGTTAGTGAAAAGTTGCATGTGCTTTTTTATTTTTGAATAGTTTTTGAATGTAAATATTTTGTTTTTTAAAATAATATCTTTGTTTTCATTGCTAACATCTTGATTTGGACAGTGATCCCAAGGTAAATAGTTCTTTTTATTGACATGATCCACATTAATTACCCATCTAAACTATACACTTCTTTAAACTTATGGGCTAGAAACTAGGAAAGTAAAATTTATTGGAAGGGCTTTTGCATTTGAGTGGAAAACATTTAGGAAAAATTAATTTGGTACAAGTGGCAGGGATTCCAACCTTTAACTGGTAGCTAACTTTAACCTCCCGATAGCAATATTTAGCCTGTAGCCATAAGACCGGCCCTTAATAGTGGTCCAATCAAACATAATAATTATTGGATAAACCTAACAACCATACCCCAGACTGTTAATATAACACTTAAATGAATGAAAATTTACATTACAACACATTTTTTTATAGCATTCAAAGAATTAATGTGAATTCAGAATTGAAGAAGAAAATTATACAAATGCAGAAAAGTTTAACCTCTTATGCTTATTAAGTTTTTTAAGATTCAAATTTGAGAAATAACGAACAATCCAAACTGTTAGCCTCCTCTTCTGACATTTCTGTATTATCATTGATTAAATGCATACTATGCTACCCTCAGGTGGGGTCCCAAAGGCGTTTCTGCGTACAAAGACAATCTTTTGAAATTGATGAAATTTTTCAAAAAGAGTCTCCCACCTCAAACACTTGTGATCTGGACCACCACCTTGCCTATTTCCAGCAATGCTTATGGAGGGTTTCTCATAAAACAGGTAAGTTGGAACTGTCCATTTTCTGGACACTTTAATTGATAATTAGTATAATTACTGTTTCATTGATTCTTGCTGGTGTGAAATGGCTGAAGGTATATACTGGTACAATGAATGTGTGCAAAAATTATGTTTTATAAATATTTAGCTTTTTAAGGAAAACCTCTTTTATCCTTTTAAGGTACATTTGGTTATTTATAGAGGAAGTTACAGAAAAAGGGGGTAGAAACCAACAGCGTTGAAAGCTAATTTTTTTTTACAGAGGTCCACTAGAAAATTTACTATACAAGTGCCTTTAGCCTATAAAAGTTTTCATATGGACCTCACTATTGCAGGAGTGGTACATAAAATTTTAGGGGGGTCTGGACACCCTCCCCCCCAACTCGGCCTTTCTACACCCTTGCTATTTATCATGTAAAACACCGACTAGATATCCTAGTTTAATAAAAACATTAAAAATATTTCGATTAAAAAAAATCTTATGTAAACTACATTTACTTTCTATCCATTTCCAACCTCTGGCCTGGGTCAGTTTTTATTCAAGTGTAACTACATATAAATCAGGTGGGGTTTTTTTTCTGAGAAACATGTATACAATGCTATTAATCATGTAAAATACTCCTATGATCTATAATATACATTTAAAAAAAAATTGTAGAGCAATTTTTGAGAAACATATAATTTACAAAAGTTAGTCATTTGTAAACTACCCTTAAGCAAATGTTCTCCAAAATTAGGCATATAGTATTATTTGTCATATCAAATATACCCCAGCTATCTATTTTAAACAAAATTTCTAGAACCATTTTCAAAAACTTTCTAATTCTATATTTAAAAAAAGTAATCAATAAACAACCCATATTTTAAGGGCTAGAATTAAAAAGTCAAAAACTGTCCCAAGGTATTAGGCTACCATATAATACCAACAAATCAAGTTCAATAAAATCTTTCAAACTGTTATGGTTGTGGCCAACATAAAGAAAGACCAACACCAAGCTTTATGATCAAACGTTCCCTGATCAATCGACTAAGCCAGCTAAACGAACGAATCTGCACTGCGAGCTGTGAATGAATGAACGATATGGAAAACCTGGCATCTTTCAGCTCCAAGGAACAATAGAACAGGAGAACTATGTATCCTTCGCGCCTCACACTGTATTCTCTCCAAGTGCTTCAATGATTTGATCAGCACTACCACACAATTTTTTTTGTCCCCTATGCTGTGACCAAATTCTATGTGCACAGGGGAAGGGTGGGAGGGAAGGGAGATCTGACGCTATATCATAAATTTTACTTTTTTTAAAATACAATTTGCTGCCCCTGGGCAGGTGTCCAGTTTGTCTCCCATAAATACGGCCCTGGGTGGAGGTTAATTGGGAAACCATTTAAGAACTATACCTCAGTACTTCTGGCTTGGATTCGAGCCCTGACCTCCTTGTCACTGGTAATACAGACTAGATGAGCTTGACATAGTCCACATGCCCATCGATGCAGGAAATACTATCAGTGATTGATAGTTCTTTTTTAATTTTTATACTAAGCTTAACTCAGTTGGTAGAACTTATAGACACTAATATGGGAAATGCTAGATAAACTTACTATTATGTGATCAAATTAAAGATTGAAGGGAGGATAAAAGGGCAAAGTCTACACACTTAACAGAAAACTGTAGGCCTCAAAGTTCACAACTAAAACACAACAAAACACATCATTATCTAATTTTCAGGGTACATCAGTCCCCTTCTTCAGCAGAAGAGAGTAAAACACAGACTGGACTATGTCCTTTTAGAACACGGTCTCACCACAGTTTCGGAACTATTGGAGTAATCCACTCTTTAATATTACACTTTTTTCTTTAATAAATTGTGTTCTCTGCAAAATAAACATGCCTGTGGCATTTTTATTAAATTATGATAATATCCTTTGAAATTTGTCATAATTAAAAGTGGTTTCAATTGTAGGTGGACTTTTTGAAGCACACATTACGTTTTGAGGTGATGGAGGCAAACCTGTATGCTCGCGATGTTGTAGCGACACATGGCTATGACATTGTTGATCTGCACTACTATTTTAGCATGCAGCTGGAAAGGTATTATTTATAAATATGTCAGTCCATGTTTCCTTAACATCAGTATCAAATCTTTCATTTCAAGCTGTATAAGAATGTATGATAATAGCTAACAAAATTAAAATAGTTGTTTATTTTTTATTCTTGTTAATTTTAAGTCATAATCAAATTTATATAGTTTTACAAACTGTTAAAAATGCAAGGAATGTTGGTGTTGCTCTTAACTGGTTAAAAGTACTATGATATGTTTCTTAAAACACATATTTAGGGTTGCCATGGTCAAGAAAAGTATGGGGATTCAGGGAATGTTTCTTTAATTAAATGCTTAATTCTAAAATCCCAGGAAATTAAAGTTCTGGTATTTAAACAAACCTCAAACATTCAGAAATGGGTTTGCCCTTTAACTTAAGCATCGACAAATTATAAATATATTTTACATGACTGTTGTGTGTTAGGAATCAAACAAGACCATATAAAGTTTTTTAGGCCTACTAAATCTACTCTTTATAATTTTTTTGAAAATTCAGTTAAGTATGGTGTATGGATAAATAAAATATTTTAATACGATGTTTGATGCATGGAAAAAAAATTGAAACTGTAAACATTAAAGAATTGGAATTAAGGATCAAAAAGTTGAGATTAAAATTTAAGAACTGAAATTTTAAAAAAAAATTGTAACATTTCTAATTATAACTGTAAGAAAAATCAGGGAAATATGGAATTTGTTAGTTGATCAGGGGAGTATAGTCCGACATCTTATCTCAATTGGTAACTTGTCTCTCTACTGAGCTAAGGGCCTCGGGTTCATTTCCCGACATGGTCGAAGAATGTATCATTGGTGAAATGTGGGTTTTCCCTTTCACAGTGATGAATTAATGACTGGGATCTGGATGACAGTGAAGAGAGGATTTTTGGATCAGGGAAAAAGTCAATGATTTTTTTCTGTTATTCTACTATCATCCCGATTTTGGGTTCCATTTACGCCCCTCCAAATAAAGTGTATGATTTCTTATGTAGCTAACAATCAGTGTATAGGTGACAATATAAATTTAACAGTGAACTGGAAATAGTGATGAGTTGGGCTTTTTGAAATTTTGCAATAAAAATTCAAATCAGAACTTACTTAATTACTACACATTTAATGTGAATACTAATTTGTAATATAGGCTATACATAACAGCCTAAATGATTAAAAAAACTGAAATGTGTTTTTAGTTTTGTCAATATCTCTTACTGGTGCAACTTTGTAAATGTAAAATCCAGTTTATTTTTAAAAGCAAAATTGAAACTGATATATTCAAGGTGATGTTGAAGTTTTCAAAACCTCTAATATTTTTCGCATTTTTCTTGAAAGTTACAAGAATTGGGGATAAGAAATATTAAGGAACACTAGTGTCACTAAACAAAGAAGTAAAGAAACTTAGAATTATAATTTTCCAGGAAAAATACTTTAAATATTAAATATCTCAAAGAGTAAAATAAGGATTTCTTTGAATAATAATAAAAAAAAGTATTGCTGTTCCTTTTTTCATATTTTTATGAAGTAAAAGAAAGGGAAATTTTATTTGAAAATGATCTTGAAAAATGTGAATGTAATAAAAAATGAATATTGAAACTGGAAAACTTGGTTAAGTTGGGAAATGTTTCAACTTATTGACTGTTTATTCTACTTTTAATATCCCATATTTGAAAAGGTTTATTATTTTATACAAATTTAAAGTAGGTCTTTTAGTTTATTGTGTGCTATCTTTCTTGCTATCTAATATATGTTCTCGTAGGCGCGCTAATGATGGCATACATTGGCTTCCACTTGCTGTACGATTCATGACCAATATTTTACTCACCCATATTGGTAAGTCCTCTCATAATTCTAAGGTGGTGGTTTTTTCTATCTATGTACACAATGTATGATAGTCCTAAGCTTTTGTAAAATATCTGACCTTCGATAATATCTTGATCACCTTATCTTTAATGAGTAGCTCTAAGCATACATAGCCAACATGCAGGCCGCCATAATATTTTTTGTGGGACACCAAATGATTTCTATACGTCTTGACAACATCTGTGAAAAATTATTTGATTGCCACACTAGGCTCAATAAATAACAATAAATATAAAACTAGACCAACTGTACTTTCCATAATCCCCAACATTGCTGCGCTTCTTTGAATCACATTCCACCAAAATGTGAGCATCTTAGAATCCACATACGTTTGTAAAACTTTCATTTCAAAAAATTAAATTTAATAAAAGTAAATCTCAAGCTTCAATAACAAATGAAAATTCAGAAAATCAATTAAGATGTCCAACTGCAAATTCTTTAAATCTCGAATTTCAAATTCAAATCTTGAAAAAAAATCATAAACATAAAAGGAAATGAGTATAGCCCTAACAGAGTAATAGAGACTATAAACGCAAACCAAATGGCAACATTTTTTTGCTAAAACTTAAAATGCATTCGTTATAACATTCATATATTCATTTAGATTTTAAATTAATGGTCTGGGATTTTTAAGGGCTTAATAATCTCATACCCTAAAAATAACATATTATAGATTTACTTATGCTAAAAATTAATAATATCTCATAACCTCATAGGATATTTGACTAATAATAATGGTTTTGCTGTGTTCAAGTGTTTTTTTTAACATCATGTCTTACTACCTGTTCAGGTTATACCTACACCAATGTGTTTTGTTCTTGTTGTTTGTCAGCATGTGGGTGTGAGGACTATCTTTGTTGTTGTTTGTCCCTTTGTGAGTTGTTTTGATTTAGAACTGTAATGCTTGGAGGTTTGGATTTTTTATAGTCATATATATTTTGTCATGTGATGGAGAATGTCTTGAAGACAGGCTCCCGCAGTTTGCCGCAATGTCGTCGTGAGATGTTCATGAAACCCAGGCGTTTCTTACGAAGCTATGAAGATTAAGGGAGCAATAAAGCTGAAATATAAAATATTTATTTGTGTTTAAATATATATGTGACTTTTCCTCCTATAGAAGGAAGATTTCGCTTTTATGCATTGGATTCCATCCAAATATTTTCCTCCTCAGGTTAGATTTTTCCACTCAAATTTCACTCATTAGTTTATTTTTATTCATTTTGATCAATTACACTGAGGGAGTCTAGTAAACCATTCAAGGATGACTATGGACCTAGCAGCTTGAAAATATATTTTTTTTTAAAGAAAAATTACAATACTGAAGTTAACATTAATAAACTGGACCAATTGCAAGTAGCTAAACTGCCGTGATATTTGCTGATCCAAATTTGGTTGCACTTGAATGTTTATTTTAGTATTAATTTATAATCTATTCTTTTATGACACCTCCTTCAAATCATCGGTTTTCTTAACCTTAATTTTGCCCTCTTTTAATGGTTTTTTTCTTATCGGTTTTCCTCAGACCTGAAGATGGCGTGAAACGCCAAAACATGTTGTCGTTATATGACTTATGAAATATAAAAGTTTTATTTTTTAATCAATTATTAATCATAAATTTCTCCTTACCAAAAAAGCCATGAATTTTATTAAAAAATGATAAAGCTAAATATGTTACAGTAGTACATATAAGCATCCTTAAATAAATCCTTACATCCTTAAATAAATAACAATAGGATATTAATGCTACATCAGTTACCTTAAGCCCTTTAATTTGTGTGATTTAAACATTTTAGTCAATTTTTAAAAAAAATCCTCAATTTTAATAATGTTTAGTTTAAATTAATATTTTCTTAAATTTGGTCTTTATTTTGATATAATGTTTATTGCAATTTTTTTTGTGACTAACAGGAATATCTCAACTAAACATCTTAATAAAAAAGTGATTAACTTCCTTAAAGGTCTCGTTTTTTATTCTCTAATTCTGTTTTAAATATAAAAACTAAAGAAATAATGTAATTCAATTTTTTTTTAAATACTTTATAGTCTTTTTCACTTTCATGCAAATTTGATAAAAGGAATTATGGGAATGAAGTTTATGAGGAGCATGTTAGCTGTCACGAGGAGAAACAAGATTAGGAATGAAGTTATCCATGAAAGGGTGGGGGTGCAGGGAATACTTGAAATAGTAGAGGAAGCAAGACTGAGGTAGTATGGGCATGTAATGAGTATGGAAAAAAAGAGGATGACAAAGAAAGTGTTGGAAATTAAGTATGTAGGGAAAAGGCTGCAAGGGAGGCCAAAAGAGAGATGGGAGAAGTTAACAGAAAGTGTTCAAATGAGAGAAAAAGAATGGAAGAAATTAAAGGAGAAAGAATGGTGGAAGGATAGAGGAAGAGAGGCATTTTACTAAACTGACCCAGCCACAGGCTGGAAATGGTTGATAATTTTGAAGATGATCTGTCACTTGTCATCTGAATATCACGTACAAGACATAGCACAATGTTAGCCAGCATTCACATATAATTTTTATGTTTTCACTTTTAAAATTTTCAACTAAGCAATTCCCAATTTTTGTTCAGCACTGTCGTGGGATCATCCCTTGCCAGGTAATATTACCTGCTCTTTACTCGATGATGTGGTAAACCTGACTGACAAATCTTCGGTGGCAGACATTGAACTGCCACAAGTACCTTTAGCACTCAGGTCTGATGAGTCTACAACTTACACAAAGACTGCAGTGGTGAACAAGCAGGTGCATACTCCAGTCCAGAAACCACCAAGCAAGAAGTCTAAGAAAAGGAAAGCAAAACGTAAGCTATAGACCTTTTTTAAATTCTTACATGGTTAAAAGTATAACACCAAAAGTAAAAATACCAATGAGGCTACTTTTAAAGATGTATGCAATTTTCTCTTTTTTTTTTCTAATAACTTTCTGTTTTTTTATTCCATTAGTTTTATGTTGGGTTATTTTATATGTTCCTGTTTGTATTCTATAATATATCTATAACATGGAAGGGGTATGGTAGGGGTCTACTCCCATTGTGCTTTTTATATTGTTTTTATCCTATTTGTTTCTATCTCTCGTTCGTATGTACCTTTCAAAATTATATTTAGGCTGATTAGTTGAAATTAAAAATGTTAACAACACCAATATATATTTAAGTGATAGGGAAAAGAGCATGTGTGAGTAGTAATTTTTCACTTTGAGTCAAGTTTGAATGAAAACACGAGTTTTAATCTAGTGGATTAATGCAGAACAATATTTATATTACAAGTGGAATATCTTTATTAACATAGCTGTATAAGTTATAAAATCATTTTTTAATCAGACAAAAGAAAAGATTGGTAGACTGCTCACTATTAAATATTATCTTAACATTGAATCAAATCAATTTAACTCAAACATTTTTTGGTAGACTAAAAAAAACTCAGGTTCTTTGGAACCTTAAAATTTTGTAAAACTTTCAAGTCAAGTTTTAACCCGTAATAAAACTTGACTCAAACTTGAATATTTGAGTATGCCTACTTCTTATTTAGATTAATAGGTTAGGCTTTGGTACAAACAAGTAGACTTCTTTCTTCATTTCTTCATACACTTTTCATACTTCCACCTTCTCTTCACTAGTCTTGTTCACACAGCTACCCATAATTTAAATTTTCTGATACATTCCTTTACTATAGTAAGGAACCCTCTTTAATCGTGACAATGGGCACACCGTCTCACTGTCGAATTCATTCACTCTAGTTTGCCTGTGAGAGTTAGGTTTGGGCTAAAATATTAGATAGGTGTACTTAACGAGGTTATACATAAATGATTTTCCACTCCACATCCATAAAAATATAGGTACATTTACTCTATATTCTACCTCTCTCATCCCTAACACATTAGCTTAATTAATATTTTTGTATTCATATGACCTGAACAGGTTGTGACCTGCTTCAGTGGCCGTTTGGTCTAATGTGTCACTCTCACAATAGGTTAGACTGCTGATGCCAGGGAGATCGGGGTTTGAATCTCAGTCGGGTGTACTGAGGGTGGTTTTTCCTAAAATGGTTTTTCACTTTCCCTTCACACAAATGTGGGTACACTTCTTCTAAATTCAACTCTCCTCATTTATGACTCATTAGCGTAATTAGTACAACCGCATGTGTATAACCTGAACAGGTAGTAATACGCGGTGCTAAAAAAAGTTGTGAGACTTGATGGGGGGAAAAACACTAAAAAATTAAAGAAAATTATAGTTACATTTGAAAAGCTTAACTATAGCTTGTTACTAAAGCTAAATGCGAGATAACAGTTTGAGGTTGTGTTAGTATACAACTAGAAAAGAATACAACATAAAAACTAAACTCTTCTCTGCTAATCACTCCAAAAATATTGTGCTTGCATTTCTATATAAATTTTGAATAAAAATGTATAAACAATTACTTTACTTTTTTTACTTTAATTTAATTTAAATGACTTTTTTTAAAAAAAAATGGAAGGCCTTTTATTGTGTATCATAGCTAACATGTTAATATTACTTTTAGGTAATGCCTCACCAAAGTTGAAGATTCAACAAATCCAACAACCTAATTTAAATCCTTGGGTACAGAATTCATTCCTGAGAAATCCCAGCACTTATGTTAACGAATACCTCAATGGTGTCAACTATTACATCCAAAGTATTAATGAGTCTCTGAGAAATTCATTGGTCTCAGGCTCTTTAAATGATGTGTCAAAAAACTATCAGTTTGGCAATATTGCTCCCATAGAGTATGATAAATATGGCATGCCTGTATCAAGACCAAGCTACTATCCCAATCAACCTTCATCTTATAGCCACCGCAGCGACAATCGACACAGCCGAAGACCAAAGCCTTACTAATCAAAATGTTTACATTGTTTGAACTATGGTTACCTGAATATTTTTAAGATTGAAAAGTTAACTGCTTATGGCTCATTGACAATCATTTGTGTACCCTTATTGTAAGAAGCATTGGGTGTATTTTCTGCTTTCAAAGAGGATTGTTAACATTCACATTTTGAAATACATAATTTTCTAACCATAGAAATTAAGAAGATTAAACAAAAACTGTCAATTTATAGAACCTCAGATGACAAGTTGGGTTGCGATTGATTGTATACCTTGTTTATGGTAGGAAGGCTGGTCTGGAAGGCGTTTTTCCCTGTCAGAATTCTTTTATATAGTAGGATTTCGATAGGAAAAAGACCTTCCTACCATGAACAGGGTTTAGATGAGCCATTTTAACGTTACTTTCATGTAAATGTGTCAACATATATTGCATGTAGGAACTATTTTTGAGTTCTGAAGAGGCATTTAATCAATAGTGTTAAGTTTTTTTTAACAAAAATATAAAATTATTCTATTGTAATAAAGGTTAAATATGTTAATAATGTAATTCTGGCTGTACCAAATAAAGGCTGTGTTGAAATTTGTAACTGTGCAGTATCATCTTTATTACAATGTTGATTTGTACTTATTTGATGTGCTACAAACTACTTTAACTATCTATTTAAAATTTGTTATAATATATTCTCTTATTTATTTTACTAAAACAATGACTTATCAAATGCTTTGTTAATATTTCATTATTTAAATGAAAATGTATGTAACATGCACATTTTTGAGATTAAGTAATTGTTTTGGTGGTTTGTGTTGTTTCTATATTATGTATCCTATTTAAAATGTGAGGTCTGCAATAGATTTCAAATTGGTATATTTTGTAATATAAATTCAGAAGAAGGTACAAGAAAGTTGGTTAGAAAACATATAAAAAGGAACAAACACAATATGGCTGTTACAATAAAAAGAACACAGTTCACACTTGCCACTGGACAAAGAGGTATTTGCTGCCATTTTAAGAAAATCAATTTTCACCGCCCATTCCTCCGACATTTTATTTCATTCTATCGGAACTCATCGCAGAGGAGTGTGAAATGCGCAACACAACTTCCTAAAAGAGGAAACCAAAAAACACAAAAGGGTGAAAAAGGAAAAGAGGTTTTCCTTAAAGAGATAAATTGGTATAGTTTATAATAATAATGTAAATTAATAAAAGTAAAGGAAAAATAAATAATAAGTGTAAATTTAATGACGAAAGTCCACCTAGAGAAAGAGGAAAAATATATGAAAAATCTAATGTACAAAGGTGACATCTTCTTTCTGCATTGAGTAATTTAATATTTGTGTAAATTGTATTCTCTCTTCTATTTTTGTTTGATAATGGCACCATTGCTGAAATATTACTCAATTTGTGTTAAAATGTGTGTCTGACTATGTCTACTACAGAATGGTTTTCACTCATGAGGACTTATTTAGCTTTGTTTGTCTGTGTTAAAAATTAAAATATCCAGTAAACTCACATACTTATTGGCTCTTATTTTTACCTATATCATAATAATAATAATCATCATCATGAACAGTTTTCAGCCACTGGCTGGGTCTGTTTGGAACCTAAACCTTTCCAACATCTTCCCATCACCTCTCATCCATACTCCTATATACTCCACTCCCTTCACCCACCTATCCCTTGATCTTCCTCTTGACCTACTCTTCCCTACTTCGACATCCAACTCCTTCTTTGGTATCTTCTAGGGGTCTGCGTGGTCGGGTTTTTTTCATTCAAGTCTAACTCGAACCGAGTATTTAAAAAAGCTCCCGAGTTAGAGTAAATTCATAACTTTAAAATTCTAAGAGTATATATTTGTTTATTTTAAAAGTAAAATATTATATTTAAAATGTCACCGGTCAAAACAAACATAAAATGTAACTATCACATTTTTAAAATTTGAGATTTAAAAAATATATAAAAACAAACAAAAGTTTTAAAATAAATTATAAATAGTTAATACTTTTGAAAAAGAAAAGTTTAATGAATGGAAATATCAGTTTTTAAATTAGAAATAACACTTTTAAAAAACATGATTTAAAAATAAGATCAACATTCAAATAAAAATATAATAGAAAAATAATTAAGATAGTTTCAACACTCATGTATTTAAGGACATTAAAATTACACTAACAATTACATGACTAAAGTTAGTAAAATTGATGTTTTAATGGGCTATTATTTTCCCAAAATATACTTCCGTAAAAATAATTTACCCTACAAGAAAACGCAAGAATCACAAACATTTATACATTTTAAATGTTTCATATTGCGTTTTTTATTCCTTAATGTAATAATCACACATAATCACTTTTCCAATTCCATTCCTCTATGCCAAATTACACATGTGCATCATGTAGGCTCTTGCTAGAAATTATCTTATTGAAAAATTCATTTCAATTCAATTTTTAATGCTTATAAAATTGTTCATAATTTAAAATGAAAAATAATATGGCTATACAATATTTCTAGTCGACAATATAAAATATCAAATGCTTTTTTAAATTTAAATGTGGTAAGTTTGGTTAAAGATTTATTGCAATTACGAACATTTATTTTAGACAGACTAACATAATTCTAAAACTAAATAGTAACTATATTAGTGCTAGTTTTGTAGTTAAACATATTAATTAATACAAGTTTTAAGTTCAAAAACATTCAATATAGTATATTCTCAATGTTAAATATTTAATCTAGCTGAAATCATTATTTTAGAAAGGAACCATGTAAAAATGAGTAGTAAATTGTTTAGTAATCTATTTAGCTATTTGTATTTTTGTTGCTTTGTCATGGCAATACAAGTATACAACTTCAATCAAGGACATTTCAAAATGGACGACAATATTGAATTAGTTTACCGCTCAAAAGTAGGTTTAAAGCTCTATTACCTTATTAATTTTAACAATTTTTTAAGTTACCAAATAATTTTTAAGTGGAAATGCAGATATTATCTAAATTAAATAGCCTTTGCTTACCATTGTGTTTTGAAAATTGATTATTATGTACATCAAGTGGAAACTCGTAAATGACAAGCCTACAAAACTTTTAATCTCGGTCTCAAGCTTAAATAACGAGTTCGGCTCAAAATCCGAGTAGTCGCAGAGCTCTAGTGTCCTCTCCTCTATTCTCCTCACATGACTGTGCCACCTAAGTCGTAACTTATCAATCTTGTCCGGCACTGGCTCCACCTTTATTATCCCTCTCACCCTCTCATTCCTCTTATCCATTCTTATCACTCTTATATAATATAACTCTAAGGAAAATCTATTTTTGCTTTTTGAGGTAGTTTGTAGTAAATATTTTGAAGAAAGTACAGGTGTTTGTTCCTTTTTAAATGTTTTTTTATCTACCTTTCCTGTAACTTCTAAATATATGTCACTTCTATAGTACTTCTCAGAAAGTTCATTTCACGGGCTTGAATTCTACTTTTAATCATGCTCCTTCATTACCCACGTTTCTGTTTCCCCTGCGTATATCAATAGTGGTAAATAGTACGTCTTTTAGGTCACTCCTTTAAACTTTTTCGACACATCCCTTCCATAAATTAGACTTCTCACAATTCTGAAAAAACCTTCTGCATGCCTCTCTCTCAATGATTTCTCTTCAGCTTATTATACTTACCTCTTTCACACTCCCCAGGTATTTAAAGCTTCCAACTATCTTCAACTGCTACCCTCCTACTGTCACACTAATCATACACCTGTCTCTCTTCCTTGTCATAATCACCATCTCATTCTTTCTTACATTAAACCTCATTCCATGCAAACAACTGCTCTTGAACTTCTTTCTCCTCATTGGCCCATACTATAAGGTCATACTTCCCTCGCTAATACTTTCTACCACTTCTTTAATTGGTTTGTCCATCACTACAATGAACATTAATGGTGAGAGTACAGATCATTGCGTCAAGGCATTTTTTACAAACCACTCTCCTCTTCCACTTTCACACAGCTCACACTAACATTGTATATATTCTTCACCATTCTGCTCCTCTCTCAATCCTTCGTCCAGTGATCCACTAATTATTTGCTTCAATATATTCATATAACTTCACACACTGGCTCATCAAGGACACTTCCCTGTAATTTCAACACTTCTTCCTGTCTCCCTTTTTGAAGATAGATACCATCAAATACTTCCTCCAGTCTCCTTTTTTGAAGATAGATACCATCAAATACTTCTTCCAGTCTCCTTTTTTGAAGATAGATACCATCAAATACTTCTTCCAGTCTCCTTTCTTGAAGATAAGTACTATTAAAAACATCTTCCAGTCCTCTGTGATCCTCTCCTCCTTCCATATTATATTAATCATTCAATACAGCCACTGCAGTGCTTTCTCTCCTGCTGCTCTCACCATTTCCACACTCAATTCATCTGCTCCAGGCTAGGTCCCTCACATTTTCTTGGCTAATGTCCGCTTCATTTTATCTTTCATCCTCCGTGGTTGTGTTAGCATTCAGCAGGTCTTGAAAATACTCCCTATATTTCCCAAAGTTCCTTCTTTTCTACCACAACATTCCCATTTTTGTCTACCATTTCGACCTACTTCTCCCTTTACTCCTGACCATCCCATACAGTACTTTCTTACTACACTGTCGTCCATAATTTTCATCCACTTCTTTATCCAACTTCTCTTCTTCTCCTGCCCTTCACTCTTTGCTTCCTTCTTTTTGGCCTTATATTCCTCCTTGGCCTTCATTTTTCTATTTTGGAACCACTCCCTAAAGGGCCTTTTTTTCTCGGTTACAGTGTCTTTTGTTCTAGACTTCCACCATGAGGTTTCCTTCGGTCTTTTCCTTCCACTGGCCCTCCAGCATACCTTTTCAGCTGCTTCCACCAATACTGCCAGGAATCTTCCCCATTTTTCTTCCCAGTCACAGGGTTCGTCACTTGGTATCTGGTCCTTTACTTTTCTATGGAACTCTGTCCTATGTTCGTTCTCTTTCAACTGTCATACCTTTAAACTCCTCTCCTGATTTTCTGCTGTCTTCTTTTCTTTCCTTCCTATCAGGGTTGCCACCAGCAACCAGTGATTACTAGATTCAGGGATTTACATGGAAATACTGTATATCCTCGATTCTAAGACACCCCGTTTTTATATATGTTTAAATTGCATAAAAAGTGTGTATTAGAATCGCAGTTCTTTTCAATTTTTCCCACGCTTTGCACTTTGGCTCAGAAGAATTAGATTCTGATATTTATTCAGATCCAAATATCGACGACTCAGAAGCATCAGACTAATATTGATTCAGAAGGAAGTGATACCAACTACTGATAAATAAGGTACTGCCTGTCTTGTGTTGTTAGTAAATTGAATTCTGTAATAAAAATATTTCTTAAATATAAGATAGCTTTTTTGCTTTTTATCTGTTGGTGGTACTGACAAATTAAGCTGCTTCTTACAATCAATGGCGTCTTAGAATCAAAGATATATGGTACTCTTTCTTTCTTGACCAATCATCAATGTTTCATGTCACTTTATAACTTTTCTATTAAACCACATATTACCTATTATCAATCCATTCCTTTTGCTCAGTTCTAACAAATTCTAAACCTTCCCTATTTCGGCTTCCCATCCCTCTGCTTATATCACTTCCTCATACCCTTGCCTTTCTGTCCCAACATGGGCATTGAAGCTGCCCTTGACTATAAGACTCTGCCCTCCCATTTGCTTCTGCAGATCTTTTGTGAACTCCTCTTTCTTGTACTGTCATTATTTATTTTTAGCCAATGGGGGCTCTTATGTTTATTTCACGAGAATAAAAAAGCCTAATAGAATATATTTATTTGAATTAGATGCCACAATATTCTGAGTAACTAATTACATGTTAAATCTTACACTTCTGTACCTCTGCCACTTAAGTCTAATAGGCCAGTTAAAAGTTGAGCATAATAACCTTATTTTGCTCACATTTACAAGCATACCAACATTCTATCTGTACAACAATTTATTTTGGAGCTATAATTCATGTATACACAGATGCTACCTCTAACAGGGTGTGACAATATCATTTTTGATTGTCGCACTCTCATTCATTTTTAATGATGTTTATTTTTCATATTTATATTGTTAATTTGAACTAATCTTTATGTGTTGGTATTCATTGACAATAATTTTGAAGTATTAGAAATTTTCATTACTGTCAGATTTTTTTTTATTATTATGAATATTTTTGTCATTTAATCAAACACCATTTAAATGAGATTGCTGTGTGATTTTTTATTTGCATATTAATCCACGAGTTTGATTCATTGTTTAGTATATTCAATTACCATTGCCAAATAACTTTTTTTTATTAAATTGTATGTTATATAAAACACAATGTAGGTACTACTTAAAAAAAAATTATAACCATTTTGTACCTTGAGTTGGTAAAGTAATAATTTCCACTAATTTTGTTTTAATTTTTGTTAACTATGGATAAGTTGATCATCATGGCATGACTTAAAAAAAATGTATTTTCATAGACCATTGAGACTATTCGAAGAGCACTATTTTCATCTTTGAGACGTATAATTAAATAGAGCTTAATGAGGTAATTGTATTATATTTGGAAGAAGGTCTATATAGGAAAGGTGGATGGAAACAAATAAAAGGGACGAACACAATATGGCTTTTACAATGAGAAGAAGAACACAGTTTACACTTTACATTGCTGCCATATGACAAAGAGGTAATGGCTGTAGAGATGGGCGATAAATCACTGACTGTGATTTTTTCACCGATACCATTTGATCACCATTACTCCCAATGATTCAATCTCAAAAGTATCGATGATTGAGGTATCAGTGATCGGATATACTCGCATCAGATGGCAACAGTTACTCAAACTAGTATTGCTTCTCCTAGGCACTTGAGTAAATACTCACTTTGCGGTCCTTGTTTCTCTTTTACTTTTTATTTTCTACCATCTAATTGAGAATCGACCTTATTGAATGGCATGTTTTACGTGTTAGTTCTATTTAAAACACTTGATCTCATAGAGCTCATTTTTAAAAACCAATATCAGATTGCTACGTAAAAATTACTTTAATGGTTTAAATGTTTCATTCACATGCGTTTTCAATACAAAATATTTGTTAAGAACAAAATCGAAAATTGAGCTTACTAAGCAAATCACATTTCAGATTCTTTTTAAAAGTAGGCTATGAAAAAACCATTTATTCTTTTTTTAGATGATCCTAGCTCCAAAATCGCAAATAATAGATTAAAATAAGTAACAACATAGAAAAAATATAAATAAACCTCAATATTTACTATGTGTTGATGATCCTAATCATCCTGTAGTCTAATCTAGAGTGTGTGTAGATAATAATTGATTAAATATTTTCTAGCATCTCTTAATTTAATGTTAAGTCTCAATGCTGTGGCCATGAGTTTTATTCCTTTATATGTTTCTAATAGATGTATAGTTCATCTACTATTAGATGTACGGTATTTAAAATAAAATAACACTACAGTAATATAATATATGACCTGCATTCCAAACATATTCTAAACCAATCGCCATTATGTTATGTTCATTTTTAATGTCACATAAATTTTAATTGTGGTAAAACATATCACTGAATAAATTACACAATTACAAGAGTTTTTCATAGTACGTCAAATAAGTTTTAATATTGGTACTCAAGTTTAACATAATGTTTGTTGGACCACTAATTTTGCCCAAATTACATAACATTTCACAATAAAATATTAAAGAACTTTTTTGCTTTCTCTTTTTTTCAATTGTATAAAACTTCTTAAAACACATACTTTTGTATTGACTGTACATTAGTCAGGCAAAATGAAACCCAGATGAAACCTGAAGATTAGGTAGCTGTATGTCAATTGTCAATGTCAGTGCCGACAGGAAGAGCTTATGTTAGGCCTTTATCGAATTCCATTGTAAACCGCCTAAATCCCGAGTAATTAGTTTTCCTTTCAACCGATTGTCATAGGACTATTCGAGTAAATACCCAGTACTCAGAAATACTCCATACTCCATACTCGATTGTACTCGCCTACTCAGACAGCAGCTAAATACTAGCTTTGACCGTGGTTGGAAAGTGAAAAAAATATCGGTCCATCAAGACACTGTGAATGCCAATCACAGTGAAAAATCACCGATAGTTTAAAATCACAGTCACTGTAGTCACTGATATTGTAAAATTACTGTTTAGCCCATTTCTAAATAGATCGTAACCGCTCAAGCCCCTGACCTAGGTTTCATTCTATCGGAACTCATCAGGGAGAAGTGTGAAACGCGCAACACAACCTCATAAAACAAAAAAAGAAAACACAAAAGAGGAAAAATGGAAAATTTTAAAGAATGATAGGACACACAGATAGGAACATGTAAAAGGCATAACATAAAAGACAAACACAGGAAAAGGAGATTGGATGTGAATATATAATATATCTATATAAGGAAAACCTCTTTTCGCTTTATTGGGTAATTGTATTACATTTGGAAGAAGGTATAGGAAAGATGGATAGAAACATATAAAAGGGATGAACACAATATGACTTTTACAATGAAAAGAAGAACACATTTCACACTTTACATTGCTGCCATATGACAAAGAGGTAATAGTTGCCTCTTAAAGAAAATAGATTGTAACCTCCCAATCCCCGATCTAGGTTTCATTTGTAACCTTGTTACAACATGTAAAGAAAAGGATTGTTTGGCTCACCGATTCTGCCCCAATTTGGCTCGTCTCGACAAGGGTCCAAACAACAAACACATTACGACACGACTCGTATCTGACGGAACTGAGGGACCTTGGTTTACTGCCCGCCTCTGATTGTGCCTTGCCCGAGAAAAAAACAAGAGACAGTCGACATGTGCAGATCTGGTGCGCACCGACGAGAGTGTTGTGAAAGTAACAGATCTATTGTGCGGCGCGCGTTTTTAATTAAGCCGAGACTGAGTGAGTAAGTTCCAGAACAGTGCTACCCCCTTACACCTCTTCCCATCCTTGCTTCCCGCGCTTTGAGAGCACGTGATTCCTATCGTGTGTATATAATGGCAGGACTCTGTAGTGCTAGTACACATTTCACTACAATCTCTAGGTGAGACACTTTGGTCTTTGATAGGTTTAGTTTTGTTTATTTCAAAATTCTGTTTGGCATTAATTGGATTCAAAATTACTGTTTGGTGATGTTATGTTAAATTTCAATCTTTGTTTATTTTTGTCGGGTCTGCAGGCTTTTGATTAGAAACCATGGTACAACATAATACCGTCGCACGGTTGGACCCAAAACATTTGTCAAATAGAGTAACTCTTTTTATCCGCTTCACGTATGGGTTTACATTTTAAAGCACCGCCATTTTTAAAGTGCAGTATTCTATTGGATTATACCATTTTGATATTTTAGTAAACTCATGTTTAATGATTATGTTACTTTTTATAAATGAGAATATAATTTATTGGAGGTTTATACTTTGTTGGTTAAACCAGGGGCTGCGAGCCCGCGCGCTTAGTCTTCTAACTTTGTTCATATGTTAGGTTACTCAACTATAGTAAATCTTTCAATAATAGATCTTTATTGTACATTTCTATTGCACCTGTAATGGCTGTTAAGATAAGCTTTTATTTGGAACACATTGTTTATTACTCTAGTAAATTGAGTCGCCGATGGCGACGGGCTATTATCTTTATAATATTATCAGAGTCTGTAGGTTACTATTTCTATCTTTGATTATTATTATTATCCCTATCAGATTTGTACGAAGGTCAATTTAACTGTAAATTTGTTTGGATTGTTTGATCGGCCATCTTTGAGCTTGGGGTCGTGCCCCGGATCTTTTATTGTGTTATTATTTTGTTTTGGTCATTGTGTATGAGTTCAGCGTCTAACAATAGGCATGTTTCACTCCCTCTCTTCGAGTTTTGTCATTTTGTTGAGAAAAAAAAATTCTTGTAACCAACCTGACTTATTTATAGGTATAAGAGTACACAGAGGGGGGGGGGGGTTACACATTATATCAGAACTCATCAAGGAGGAGTGTGAGACGCGCAACGCAACTTCCTAAAAGAGGAAACCAAAAAAACACAAAAGGGGAAAAAATGAATTTTTTAAAAGAATGATAGGACACACAGATAGGAACATGTACAAGGCATAACATAAAGGACAAACACAGGAAAAGGAGATTGGATGTATGTTTTTTTTTGGTTTCCTCTTTTAGGAAGTAAAGTGAGAAACGATTTTGGAAAAAAACCTCTGTACACTTGAACAGGACTTGAACCCTGATCTCTTTATCATTAGCATTCCAGTCTAATGTGAACACTTGTTCATAAGGTCAATGAAGGACCATCCTCACTCCTTAACCCCATACTGTGTAAAATAAAATAGTTTTATTAATCTATGTTTATATATGTGACCGTTAAAGGGTATAATTCCGTTATTTCATGAATTACCTGACTGAGTCAGTTAAAGTATGAAATAAATACACTTTTACACACTTTAAATAGTTATTCTATAAATGATCTAATGGCATGTCGTTAAAGTTTAAAATAAGTTTTATTATTCATCTTTATTAAACAATTAATTGGTTGTTATATTACAGCCAGGATACTTAAAACTATGAAATATAGTCATGGGTGATAAAATAAACAATTATAAAAACTTTGTCTTTTACAAAATTTAACCATTTTAGTAATAATTAGTTTCAAAACTGTTAAAATGTCACTTGGAAATTCATTGAAGCAAGCTGTTAAGCTGTTACTATCACCTAGCAAGCTAATTAAACTAAAACTAGACATGTCAAAAGAACAAAATATGAAGTGAAGAGGTAATAGTATTAGTAAAATAAATACAAAAATGTATTCTAAACTAAAAAATTCTAATCCTATTATTAAATCATTTATTACAACAAGGACTACTAGAATGCCACTTGGAATAGCATTGTAGATTATTTTTGAAGCAAGCACACTTTTTGCTGTCATACTGTTTTTTTGCTTGAACATTTTTTTGAAACCTTGACCAGTACTGGTACTTTGAGCTGTAGCAACAGACTGGAGCGATGTCTCAATATTAGATACTTTTTCAATTGTGATTAATTTTTGTTCACACACACTGTATTGGGACTGAGAATACAGCTGCTTAATGAGACCATTTCTTGTTCCCAACTGAAAAAATCGTTTGTTGGTATTTTCCATTATAACAGCTAAAATAGATATGGCCTCTCCTTTTCCTCTGTCAACCTCAGGTACTGGAATATGGACTGTAATGCCTTCAGAGGCCTCGGAATGAAATTTCTCTCACATTAATTTAATTTTCTTAGCTTGACCTTCCAAACATTCCTTAGCTTCTTGGCTTTCCTTCTCAATATTCATTTTATTTAAACACAGCTTGCAGACCTTCTTTACAATCTTATTTTCCAAATGAAAGTCTTCTGAACATTGTATGTCTACAGGCTGTTCACATTTCCAACAAATTTGTTTCTCCTTGCAATCTTTTGAACAAAAGACACATACTTAAACATTTTCATTTGGCACGGTTTCTTCAACCAAAACTTCATTATCAGGTTTAAATGAAGTACTTAATACATTCAAAGCATTATATAATTGTTCTTCATCCTCCACAAAATCAAATGCTTCTTTCGGAATAGGAGTTGTTGACAGTCCAACTCAAGGTGTACAGCCAAACACAACCTCGTTAGGAGACCCCTTAATACCGGAGTGAGCAGCTCTGTTTTTCATAAACTGAATAAATTTTAGTCTGTTACTCCAGAAAGTGGATTGATGGTCCTGTATCCAAGTTGTCAACATGTCTTCTATGTCCTGGTTAGCTCTCTCGACACTACCTTGGCTCTGGCTATGCCTCGATTTACCATGAACGATATTAATACATAGAGCGCCAAACAACAGGAATATATTAAGCAACTGCGTAACAACTTCTTCTGCTCTCTTTGTTTGAAGTCTACAATACAACAAATTTAGTAAGATGGTCTTGGTAAACTAAAATAAATTAATAGTTTCCATAAGGTTGAGACTGGAAATCTAAAAGATCTACTTGACATCTTGAGTTCAGATGTGAAAATACCATAGGTTTAACAACACCTTTCTTTTCCAATTTTCTCTTTTGTTGGCAAAGCTCACAAACACTCGAAAAAATCTTAATGTCATTTTGAGTAATATTTATATAAAGACAACTAATTTCTTTTATCATACGTTTTCTACCACCTTGTCCAATGGATTTCATATAAAATATCAAACAATGCATCACTTGAACAATAAAACACATCAGGATTTGCATCTGTCACTGGTAATATTAATACCTTCTTGACAGTTATTTTAGATTTCTTGACTTCTGCCATCAAACATGACAAAGTTTCATGGGTAAGCAAAGCACTGTTTTATTTCACATCACACTTACTCACTAAAGATTCAAACCTATCTTTCACTAGTGCATTTTTGTTCACATCACTCACAGTTACAGAACGCATTGTCCAAATCACACTTTAAAGCTCACTTGAGAATAAGAATTTAGAAAAATTCTACATTAAACCATGGTTCACGTTAAAATTTTAAATTTCTGTTAAAGGGTTGTTGAGCATGTTACAGAAAAAAGGCTACACTAAATAGCGAAACTACACACCAAAGACAGTTAGCAACTGACTGAAACTGGAATACACAGGCAAACTGTGGAGAGCACTGTGTAAGAGCCATTAGGCTGACTCGTGGAAAAAAGGACATGCAAGAACGAGCCGGGCTTTAAAGCATAAACACTCACTTCCAATTAAATTATATTGTGTGCTGAGTGAAACCTCCCTTCAAATAAATTGATTGTATTGTGAAGCCGCATTTACACGAGGCCAGTTGAAAAGTAGGTTAGTAGACTGGTGCCAGTCGAACCTGCCTAAAACCATATTACTGTACTAGATAAACCAGATCACATGCCAAATATTAAATTATGAAATCAGTATTCTGTTATCATAATCTAACAAGTTAAAATCATCGTGGACAAAAATGTACTGCAATGTTGTATTACACCATTGTTACAAGATTGAAATAAATTTTCATTTTAATCTTTAACAGAGTGGGGTTCGTTATTCTATGAAATAACTGGTTAATGCATAGAATACAACATTATTATACACTTTAAGTGACTCATTCAGGTAATTCATGAAATACCTAATTATTTAATGAAATAACAGATTTTACATTTTAATAATAACATATATAGATTTTACTTTCCATCTAAAGGGAAGGGATCTGATAGTATAAAAGCTACTAGATCTACTTTTGTGTATTGATACGTCAAGTAATGAAATCTATAGGGGTCACCTGTGATAGATATAACTGAAAAAAATAAAACTAATAAAATGGTGAAATGCTATCAATTTTTTAATTTAAATTAATACAAGGGTTATTAATGAATATAAGGGCTCGGGTTTACTAAAACGAAATGCATCCATATTGACACAGGAAGAGAATATGAAAACCACAACTGGGACAAGTGACCATGAACCTAGACCTCTGGACCAGCTTCAACCAAATGTAATGCAAGTTTAGTGCCTAAACCCCAGTCAGCACTGCGGGTTGGTACGTCTGTTACATTTTTATGAATGTCTAAAAACACTCATTTGAGGTCCCTTACAATGTCTAAACCTAAAATTTACAGTAAAAATAAATGAAATTTTAGGCCTAAACTCATCAGATCATTTGTTACACCTAGGTAGGCCTATAGACCTATGATATTGAGACATTGGTGTATGTTACATTTTGAAACTAATTAACCAAAATGGTTGCAAGATGGCACTCGGCTTTTTCAAACAAAATCCTTACAACAGTTTGATTTAGACAGGAAGAAGCTTCTTGACAGTTATAAAATGTACCAATACAATATACAGATGTCACTTTTAATGTCAATCAATACCTAGTTATAAAATTATACTAATAAATAGTAAAATAATATCTAGATTGACTGAAAAAAAGTTTCTTCCTATCATAATCCTACTATTGATAAGAAATTACACATTTAATGCAAACTTTCAGCCTAGGGTACTACTAAGGATGCTAGAAATGAAATTAAACTGCACAGGTAAACGGAAGGTTGTAGTAGGGTAGGGAACTAAAAGTTAAAAAGTGTTTTTTTCTCTCTCTTTTTGATATGAAACATACCTCACTACTGTCATAGAAACAACATATTTTACACTATTCCTACACCACTTCCCTCCTGTCACAATGCAGAACAAATTGAACTCAAATAATATGTATTTGAACAGATAATATAGAAACCAAGGGACTGGTCGCAATGTAAGTTGTCTGTTATTCGCCTCCTACTTGTCCATCTAAATGATATTTAGGTGGACTACAGTAGGTAGGAAGAAACTTTTAGAAAATACAAACAATTTTATTTATTTTATTGGTATTACTTTATAGGTATCACTAGTGACATTTGCAAATCACATGACTTAATGTATGGTTATGTGAAATTAGATATAGTAACTTTTCTAGCTGCCTTATCAAAATTGGACTGTACATTTCTCTCCTTCACCTCTTAACTTCCACTATATTTGTGCCTTTATGTAGTGCTTTATTTCTTCTAAGCCAACTGCTCCCTGCTAATGGGCTCTCATTTGATAAATTATAGATTACTACTGCCAGAGGTTCCCGAACGTTCTCTCGGTTCACTGCACCCTTTGTGTTTCAGTCATTTTTTCACGCCATCCCTAGGCCAAAAGAAATACCAAACAGTTCAATTTATTAAGTAGTTAGGTACAAACAACTTAGTAGCTTTGTGAAAAAATATACACATAGACTAAATTTAAAGAAAAAATAATATTTTTCTTTTATTCTTAAATAACCAATATACTTACTAATCCCACGGTGACCCTGTGAGTTCCATGCGGTGCTTTGGCGCATCGTTTGGGAACCGCTGGTTTAAGCCATTACATTTGCATTGCAGTTGATTCCTGTCAACAAAAAGATCGGGGTTTAAATCCTGGCAGATTTTTCTAAATAGTTTTCCACTCTACTACTACTGTTCAACACAAATGTAGGCACGTTTCCTCTAAATTCTCCCTTTCCAATTATTGTTAAAGTGTGGATAGCCCAAACATAGTAAATGGAAAGTTATATTTACAATCAATGGTAGTGGGCTCTAAAAAAAGTTGTTAGATGTAAAGAGCAGAACTGCCCTTAGGAATGTGCAAACAGTGTGGCCACATAGTGCCCCGTGCTTGCTTAGGTGACAAATGGAAAAGACAAGTTGAGGTGGGAAATTTTTGCTTGCATGCTCATATAGTGGGCTCCCTGTTTAGGCGAGCTAGAAAATACTGTCAGAGTATAAAAACAAATTAAAAAGTTATTTGGTTTGATTTATCAAACTATTGAAGTGATTCTTCGTTTTAACTCCACCGATTTGTGTCTGTCTCTAGTGGTTATGACCCACGATAATTTTTGAGCATATCAATCTAATTCTAACTTTACACAGTTTGCTCGTTGAGGAAGAAAATCAAACAAAAGGTTAGGAATAAATCAACCCTTAGTGTTTTAATGAAAATAACCAATGAAGGTTTGATTCCCATGTCCAGGTGTCATTTTAAAATTTAAAGAATATGGTATTTAGATGCAGCTATAACCTTGATTAAAAAAATTAATAGCTTGGCTATTTAATAAATCATGACAGTAGCCTAGTTTATTTTTATATTTTAGCCTCATACTGGACAATTATAGTCAGTTTCAAAAGTATTTGCAAAAATAAGACATTGCGCGGCAAAACCTGGAGTGATGTAATAGAAACCATATATTCAATTGCTTTAAGAAGTGTAAACAAAACACTGTTTTCATGGTACTTTGAACAAATATTTTTTCTGAGTAAAATGGATCTTTAAGCAAGATGCCAAAGAATATAAAAAAATAGATCACCGTAAGATAATAGCCTAAGTATTTAATATTTGTTAATTACTAAGCAGTAGAAAAACAATCTTAGCCAGTTCATTTTTTTAACTTTGTACTTTGAATATTATTTAAACCCATAATCATTTGATAAAAATTTGCAGCTGTTTACATGTATTTATGTAGAGTTGAAAACATGACAAATTTCCTGATTGGGTTTTCATATTTTAGGTTGCATTTTTCAAATTTATCGAAACAAGTTTATATCGTATAATACCCAAGAGTAAAAAAAGGTATCTATCAAAACATTATTATTGTATTTAAAAGGTGAGTTAAAATTACAAAAAAATAATTTTACTCGCTAACAATTGTTTTATAAAATGAAGTGTTTTTTTAAAATATAAAAAAAAATATTTGTAATTATCATAACAATATTTGCTATAGTAAGCTTCTAGATATCTAAGCAATACATTATTAGACTTCAGTGGTGGCGGAACCTTACTTATTTAGGGAGGCAGTTAGCAGAAATAAAAATAAGACTTTTGAGGGGTTTCGACCCCAAAGCCAAAGGGGGGCCTGGCTACCCTCCCCTGTCAAATGTTTAGAAAATATTTAGAGTGACCCTTATCTGGAATTTTAAAAAAAATTAGATTCTTCAGAAGCTATTTGGAGTGGTCCTCCACAATAAACCTTTTGAAATTTGGATGCTCCTACACGCTATTGAAAATGTCCTCTTTTGGCAAATCTTTGAAAATTGTATGTCTCCAGAAACTATTTTAAGTATTCCTCTCTCAGAAAATGTTTGAAAACTAGATTCTTCTAGAATATATTTGAAGAGGTCATTCTACATAATTTGTTTTTTTTAATTTGAATGTCCCTTGAAGCTATTTAGAGTGGTCTTCGCCTAGAATTAGATACCTATTATATATGCTTTTTGAAGTGGTATTCTCCCAGTAAATTTATGAAAATAGGAATAGGTGCTCTATAAGCTTTTTGTAGTTTGCTGTAAAGCCATCTTTCTGCTTCATATTCAAGAATGTTGGAGGGGAATGAAAAAATCTCGAGGAAGGCAAGCTTATTCCAATCAAGGAAGGGGACAAATTATTCCCAAGGAAAAATGGCCCCCACTTCACCCTATTCATACTCCACTGCTCAGCTTATGATTGTACATTCTTATAAACTTTGTTGTCACTTTTATATAAAAAAAAATTAGTACATTTTTATGTAGCTTAAGACTGAAATCATATATTATGTGATTATGTTATCACATATTATGTGATGAAATAATTAAGTACAAATTAAATTTGATTTACTGCCGAATCTCTTTGTGTGCCAAATTTAATTTCAGTACAAATGTTGAAACTATGGACAAGACTGGACCGAACCAAGGTTATATTTGTGACAAATGCCAGTAAGTTCCTTCGTGGGAAACTGTAGTGGTAAGGCTGAGCATGTACTACAGTAATCCTTAGTATGGACAGGCAATTTATTTTGTATTTTCTTTCATCTTCTACATTTTTTAAAACTTGTGACTCTCTATCTTGGGCCCGGGCCCGGAAATCCTAGGCCCAGCCCTATCGCAGCACTAGTCCTTCCTCCCTCGTAGTGGGCCTGGGAAAGATGATTAATAACGCAATAATATATTAAATCATTGTATGGTGTAAAATAGAATTCATTATAGAAAACAAAATTTAAAAAGTACTCTATATTACAATGACTATTTAAATTAAATATATTATCAGCTGTTTCCCTGATACCATTCTTACTCCTTTCCAAGGCCTGTAAAAATATTTTTTTAGCACTGTGTCTTACTACCCTTTCAGGTTATACACCCCTATAAAAATAGAATATAAACCTATTAGGCCTATAAAATATAATAGAATATAGACCTATTAGGCCTATAAAATAGAATAGAATTTAGGCCTAATGGACCTTGGAAAGAAAGAGGAATGGTATCAGTTATACAGGGAAACAGCTGATAATATATTTAGTTAAAACAGTAATTCTGATCTAGAGTACTTTTTTTAAATTTAGTTCCCTGTATTGAAATATATTTTGCACCATACAATGTTTGAATAGGATTTTATTATTGTGTAATTAATACCCTCTCCTCCTATGAGTTCTTGGTTATTTAAAAAGTGATATATATATTTATATATATCTAGTACAATAATATTCTATTAAATATTTAACACTAGGGGTTTCTTTTTGAATAAAGAGAGAATTTGGTCCTATCACAACAATGTTATTAATGAAGTTTCCCCATAACATTTTATAATAAATAAATGTTCGATTATTAAATTTCGAGGCCACAATATCGATAGGTTACATCGACATTTCGAGTAGTGTCCAATCACATGACTTTATTGACGTCTTGAAAGCCAATCGCGTGCTACTACTCTTCTTTCCATACGTAAACATTGGAGTGCTACTGCTGCTACCTACGGGAAGAAGCCCTAACTATTCAATTCAAGTCTCGCCACGAACGTTTGTTGAAGGTGCTCCGTGCTGCAGTAGAAGAAGGTTGTGTGCGTGTGAGACAAGAAGATCGTTCCCCCTAAATATTAACATTACACGCAGCATCAAGATCTAATGGGGGATTTCAAGTTTAGTGTCAATTCTAGCGTTGGATCTGTATCTTCTGTAGACTATCCCACAAGTTCGGCAAGTAATTCGTCTTTATTTTTCACCACACCTACGTCTGTGCCGGATACCATTTCATCACATCAACAACACATTGCGATGCAAGATGAGCTGCTATTAGAAAAAAATTCTGTTAAATCGCAACAGCAGCTCTCCCCTAACTCCAACATAAATGGTGAGCAAACCGTGAAAACCAAAGATGAAGAAACGTCAGCGGGTAACTTAGGTAACGGGGTACAAACTGACAAGCAAAATGAACAAGGGCAAATTGGCCCCTCGGTTTCTACTTCACTCCAGTTAGGAACTGGATATAATGTATCAGAACCTAGTCTTAATGTGATTAATTCAAGTAATACTTCTACAGCTAGCCTATGGTCGTCTGGGCCAATGGAGGATGGTCTTTTGCACAGTTTAAATGTACCTGCAGTAAATGGAACTTTAGCTTTTCAAAATTTTCCTCCAGCAAATCCAAATCCTCTATATAATACTAGTTTAGGTCCTCAAATTGCTGGATTACCACAATCCCAAGGACAACCCTCACAGCGACGAGCCATCACAGCCACTCACAATTTCCCTCATAACATGTCTCGTCATGTTCAGCAAAATCATCCACAAAATTTGTTCATGGCCAACAAAGGGTACACATCATGGTCTAGTCCACAGCAAAATACATGGTCGCCAGGCCCACAGAACCAAGCCAACATGCAAGGTATGTCCCCTTGGAATAGAGGGAGGTCTGTGCCAAACCTGAATCCGATGCAAACAATGGGAACGATGGGAAATCTAGGAAATCGTAAACCTAGTCCAACATTCAATCACCAACATTCAGGGATGGTTATTTCACCCATCAAGTTTCGTCGGAGTACATCATACCCTGGAAAAGGTCTCTTTCCGCAGCCACCGACGTTTGAGATCACCAACATGGATGAAAACCGAGAAGTGTTACTCCCATATCCGGTAAGTGTACGGTTTAAATTTCCATTTAAATGTTACCTTTGATTTACTTAAAAAGTTTTGCTTTGATCCACATTCTTTTAAATAAGTTACCGGTAAAGAAGTTTTATTTTATAGGCTCTAATTTTTTTTTTTTTAGAAATTTGGAACCTTGCATGTTTGTTTCGATAATGATATAACTTACTCTAAATAATGAATATGTTTAAAAAAACTGGTTTTTTATATTCATTTGACCCACCCTTATATTATAATTAATTTAACAAAAGAGTATATTTGTATCGGCATAAAACTTGGCTACATGCATTTTATTTTAAATATGATGTGTATATGCGAACTAGCCAATCATGAAAGAAGTTTTTGCAATAATTAGTAGCACTTTTAAAAACAGTAGTATTGTAGATGCTATAGATTGACTTTAAAGCACACATTTTACTTTAAAATCGACACAGAACCAATATTGTGAGTGTGGAAACAATAAACAACAATAGGTACAGCCTATATGACTCTGTTTATTCTGGGCAAATTGCAAAATTAAATATTAACAATTTTATATAAAGTGGCAATCATTTTGACCTTGTTCTATATTTAATCTAGGCCTATTTATCTTTTCATACTTTGTGTAAAACTATCTTTAAATATATCTGCCCTCTAATCTGTTTAATTGTTAGCTGGTAAGGCTTCCATAACCTCACAAGCTGGCAGGTGTATTGATCCACCCACAGAGCAAAAAACACTATCGTACTACATTCAACATGGCTTCTTGTTCATGGGAAAGGTTGTTGGGCTTTGTTAGTTGCATGTTGCAAATTAAAAAAAACAGCTTTGATTTTTTATTTTATTTTAGACACTATATGCTAAGAGAACTTAAAATGTTGGCTTGTTTTATTTAAAATATACTCAACAAGAAAATATAAACAAAAAGTATTTGAAAAATGATATATTGCTACTTAATCTATTTAGACTTTGGGTATTTTTAGGAATACATAGTGAAATATTTTATAGTGACCAGGTTTAATATTTAATTAAGTTTAGTTTTTTGTTTTGTTTTAGTTAAAACAAGCAGCAAAACACTTTTTAATTTGTATTGTTTTCGAATCATATAATAAAGTGAAAGCATTTTCACTATGCTAATTTTGCATGTCTTTTCTTTTATAGAATAGAAAACATAAAAATTACAGTATAGCATTAAGTTTCTAAACTTTTCTTAGTTATTTTTTCTGCATAGGCTCTACCCTCGAAACAATTTTAGCAACAATTTGAAACCAATATTTACATTGCTTTTGCATTTTAAATGTGATATGTCCAGTTTAAAACTTTACCTCTAATATTACATTAGTGAAGTGAATATTAGTTTTTTATTAATGAATTTTATTTAGGGCCTATAAGTGCTTTTGTTTAAAAATGTATTCCATGTCATTGTAATTTTTGTTATGGTACATAGTTTTTTATTCAATGTTAAAACACGCTTATCATACAACTATTGTTTGTCAGAAACTGTAGAAAGTTTATATGTCTGGTGCTTGTTTATTGTTATTGATTGTTGCATCCTGCTAGTATTATTATATAAAAATCACACAGAATGTTTGTATGGATTTGATAAGTCTAGGGAGAGTTGTTCAAATATATTTTTGTACCTTATTAATATTTACATTTTGTTCTTATTGTTTAATTTAAGGAATAATTTGTATATTTGCTTATGATTGGAAATTTGAGAATAGAACTTTATGTGATGGTAGAACCCTTTCCTTGCTTTTTTTTTTTTTTGTGTGCCTATCTTTGTAATGTAGGCCTTTTAGTTAAAAGAGTTGGTAAATCTATGTCACAATGATCATATATTTGACTCAACATCTACGATAATCTAGATTTTAGGTACCTATTGGGTTCAGTTTGTGAATATTTTTTAAATGCATCTGTTATTTATCTATGCCTAATACTTGTGTAGTGTGAACTAGGTTATGACTCGCTTTGGTGGCCATGTGGTATAATGAGCTACTTTCACAATAGACTAAACTGCCGATGACTGGGAGATTGAGGTTCGAATCTCGCTCATTGTACTGAGGGTGGTTTTTCCAAAATGTTTTTCTACTCTCCTTCCACACAAATGTGGGTATAGTTCCTATAAATATAATCTCCATAATCCCTAAAACTAATAGCATAACTAGTACATATGCATATAGTCTGAACGCGCTAAAATAACTGACTTATGTTCTAAATTACAAAGTTGGCTATATAAGCTTAAACACAATTTCTTGCACAAAATTTTGCACAGCAAATTGTACAAGATCTTGATCACATTGATTGAACACAAGTTTTACTCAAAGACTGCATATAATATTTAGACAATATGATGGCTTCTTTGCCATTTTTGTATGGCCAAAATAATCATTGAGTATTTTTTTTAATATGCCCTTTACTAAAAATATTTATGCTTACCTAGTATTCCCTCTAGCTTATGATTATAAATAAAGGATTGTTTTCACAGACAAAAACTTCTTTAATTGGGTTTAAATTCCCTATATTTTTAATTGATACTTGTTACCCGAGTAGCTATTAGGCCTTTTAAAAAAATTGAGCAACTAGCAGACAGGCTTACAAATCAAAACTCAAAAGCTTTGTAGTAAAAATGGTTGATTTTGGACTAGTTATCTTTCTAATAAGGTTCAAAATACTTCCTAAAACTAGTTGTGAAAATCAAATCTTGTAGGTGTTCAAATGGAATAAATTAATTAATTGTGTTATCTATTACTTTACATCCATTACTGTTTCCAACCTGTGGTCTGGGTCAGTTTTTTTATTCAGGCCATATATTTTTCACTACCTGCTTGCTAGGCCGGTCATAGCTTTATATACCTGATAACCTAACTTAAGTCTAGGACAGGCACAACATCCAATCCCCGACTGTTAATTCATCACTGTGAAAGGGTAAACCCATATTTCACGCCAGACATTCTACTGACTAAGCGAAGATGCATGATTGTGTTGTCTGTGCTGAGCTTAAAAAGCTTGAATAATTGTATATTATTTTTAAGTTATTTTTAAGTGTTTTTTCAAACTGTGCTTCGCTGATCCCTTGGGCTCTGTCATAGTTATCTCACGCTACATCAGGCAATTATTAGAATATTATATAATTTTGATTGCACTATAATATGACATCAGTAATTATGATTGCCAATTTTTTCTAATAAGAATAAATGGCTTTGTCAAAAGCGCAGCCAGAACATGTGATGCTTTATGTTTGCTCAATACTTTATGCTTGTAAAATTTAGCTTTCGATATTGAATATGCATAATATCTATGTAAAAAAAAAATTATGAGCGCTCTAGCATGTATTTTATTTTGGTGTAAGGGCTCCCTTGGTCTAAAAAGTTTGGAAAGATCTATTTGGCCCTATAAGATATCTTTTTATCACCAAGAAGTTTATTGTATAGCCTATTACCAAAGCTACACATGTTTTTAAAAGCACTATTTTTGTTAATAGACCTATCCATAAGATAAATGTTTATTTTAGAACTTGTGTTTTGAGGTTGTAGTTCAGTAGGACCTACATTTGTAAAGAAATTGGACAACCCCTAATATATTTGTTAAGTTAATGCTGTAGGCTAGTAATGCAAGAAAATGAACATTTAATTTTCACTTTAAGTTGCTATAAAAAAAGAACTTGGCTAAGAGTGCAAGTCTGCCAGCTCTTGAGATACATTAACAACCACAATTATACCATTTTAAGTTTATTATCAAATCACAATAATTTTATTTTGGAAATACTTGTAAAGTTGATGCTAGCCTATGTAGTTTTTCACAATAATAATGTGAAAATACTATATATTATATTTATCTACTTATGTCTAAAGTAAGCGATAAATATTTAAATACAGTAGGCTCACGACTATCTAGCCTAATGTGGTGATTGGCCGGTCAGGATAGCATTAGCCGGATCTTGAGGGTGAATCTTTTCTGTGTAGTCAACACCCACAATGTGTGATAACAGTATATTAGTAGCATTTCATAGCATATTAAAAAATTTTGTTTATCGAGTTTGCATGCCTTTCAAACAAAGATTTAAATGTGAATTTTACCTGAACATAAAAGGAAAGTTAAATAAAACATTGTTAATATTTACAAATTCTTGAAATTTATTTTTAAAATATGATGGAGATTGCATACATTGGCGCTTATGATTGAAAAGGGCTGTACAATATTAAAATCAATGGTTTTATACACTTAATTTGTGGATACAAATTACTTTAGTATAATACAGTACTGTAATTACATTAGATCCCTGGCCGGATTGTCGCGAGCATACTGTACTTAAGGTAGCCACCTTGGTTAGTAACAAATGGTTGCACAGACGTCCAACTCTAACACAATTAGTTAATTCTATAGTGCGTTATTTCAAAAAATGGTTTAAGCCCAAAATAAAGTTGAAAGATTCCAACAAAGCTATTATTCCTTAACTTACTTACATCCATTCATGTTTCCAGCCTGTGGTCTAGGTCACTTTTTTATTCAAGCCATATATTCTCTACTACTGGCTTGCTAGGCATGTCATTGCTCCATATGCCTTATAATCTAACTTAAGACTAGGACAAGTACAACAGCCAGTTCCCAATCATAAATTTATCAATATGAAAGGGTAAACACACATACCAACATTTATAAATTTTCGACCATGCTGAGAACCGAACCCAGGATCTTAGCTCAGTAGGCAGACATGCTATCGACTGAGCTAAGGCGTAGGAAATTCCCTAACTCTATAGTTTGAATATCACTAATATTTTTTTTTTTAAATGTGTGAAAATGTAAAATTAGTTTATTTTCGACAATTTTTTAAGCACATTTCCGAAGGTACCTATTAGATTAGACTTGATGAAAAAAAGCTTGAAATTTAGCCTTCCTTTAACAAATACAGCACCTAATTTTCTGATAGGCTCATACCTGTAATAGAAAATTTTAAGATATTTGAGAATTAGCAGCGACCTTTCCTCTTTACCTTGATATAAGAAATTTCATATTTTTATTTCCCCTCTTTCTTACTAATATCAAGGGTGGTTGTAGGTGAAGGTTAAGAGGGAGTTTAAGTGGAAACAGAAAAGAGACGTAATTCCGGAAAACAAAACAGACCCTTGTATTTTAAACTGTCTGGCTTGACCGTGATTGATACTTGTGATGGATACTTTCTCGCTTACTGAGGTGGCTGCCGGCTATTGTTTTTCACAAACACTTAACACAAGCAAGAATAGTCCAATTTTCATAGCAAGGACGGTTAGAAAAGTTCTGTATTTACTTTCAGGTAGTTATACATCAAGTCATGTGAGCTCTTGCTGTCACTTTTGATAGATATTATCAATAATGTACGTAAAATAACACTAGTATGTTAGTAAAATGTTATCAATTTTGGCCCCAAAAAATATATTTGTATTTTCTAAAAGGCCTTTCCTATGAAAATTGAGCTGTATTAGCAGCTGAAGCATTTTGAACTCTGTACCTTCACCTGCTTTCACACCACATGCCAAATCAATATTTGGTCCCACCAGGATTCGAGCCAATGTCTACGAGAATTGGTTGGCTCATCCCAACATTCACAACTAGACAGCTGAAGCCAATATACCAATATATAATGTTTAAGTTTGTACAATTTAAAAATAAATAAATCACCATTCCATTTAAATATTGTTGTGGCTTTACCTAGCTTGCTAATTAAAAAAAAACCACCTAATTTGCTTGTTTTGCAATCAGTGTGAAGTTCCCCCCCTCCCATTCCGACTTTCCTTCTCAACAGACTTCTTTATTGTGCATGTGGCTACTACCTGCGAACAAGACCTTGTTGGAGTTAGTGCTAGTAGTCATTTTGATTTTGTTTGTGCCAGCAAAATATCAGGCCTGAATTGTCTTAGTGCTACGAAATTTACTCTTGTTTGGCCTATTCACAACTTAAATGAACTAATGTAAGAATGTGGGTGATTAATTTAAAGTAAATGCATCAACACTTTCGTGGAAAAAATATGGAAAACACCCTTTTAAAGTATCCCCACACAATTGAACACCCTGATCCCCAGAGACAAAAGTGGGTGTGCAATAAATTAATCTACCTATAAGCCTTGTGAAATTTTGTGAAGGAGGTCGGAATCTGTCGGTTACTAAAGTTACCTTTTTATATATATAAAAAGGAAAACGATTTAGACATCAACATCAACAATGACGCTTTCGATTCAGTTGACTTTTTGTTAAATAATTATATATATATATCAACTGAATCAAAAGCGTCATTGTTGATGTTGATGTCTAAATCGTCTCCCTTTTTTTCTACAGTACATACTCTAAATTCTAAAACATTACTGATATATATTATAATATTAAATTTAAAACACCTCGATAAAATAATAAAATTCAAGGCACAATCACAAAACTAAACAAATCTGCTCAGAAATAAACCTTTGAAACACACTCTGTATGCTCAGAATGTAATACACACAGTCAGGGATAGCTAGCTGGCTTACTGGCCGCCTTCATTGACTGAGATAAATGGTTGTGCGCGCATCACCCTTCATCCATAGTCCATAGCTTCCCACAGGCCTGATTATCCGGGTGCGTTTGGCTGAGAGGTATCAGCTTATCTTGCCAAAGGAACTCGCTCATTTACTTAGCATACTTGCTAACATTGTTAGCTTTAAAAACTATGCTTTAAATGATATTAAAATTTCAATTTTACATCAGTTTTATTTAAAGTGATGTTTAATCTCCTCTTTCAAAACCTTTTGGGATAGCTTAGCTTATACTGCCTACCCTGACGCCTCGCTACTGCTTCTATGCTTGTAAACCTTTTACTCGAGCTAACACTTGTGACAACATAAACATTGATAGTTCACAATATTTAACTTTTCATCTACCCTAGTTTAAGACCCTATTTTATTTTCACCACAAAGTACACTTAGATAAAATAAGTGCAATGAGTAGGTCATACATGATAAAGTATTTTAAATAATTAAAGAGAATGAACTTAATTTGAAGGAAATTTTAGTGGGAAATTATTAGGTATTTGTCTTATTTTGCTATTAGAAATCAAAATTAACGGGAAAAACAAGTGTAAAATTTATCATCAAAGACATAATAATATCATTGTAATTTTATAACATTTAATTAGTGTGTATATTCATCTAACAATGTGGTGGCTTGTCATTTTTTTTAAATTAGTTAAATATACTCATATGTATTAATTAGTTAAATTATTTGACCTTTTCTAGCCATCAAAAAAATATGGTTGTAATAACTTGTCTGTGTATATTTGTACATACCGATATATATTTTTTCACAACTATATTTAAAAAAATCCAATGATTAGTGGTGAGGAGGGTAATACTTTTAGAGTAATTGGACCCACGTTACTGTTGAGAGGAGATGGAAAAATAATACAGGATGTAAACCTCAAACTTCCCTAGCACTTAACTGGCAATTCAATTTGTTAGCTTAACTCCATGGTCTGCATAACCACTGGTGCTGTTCCTGGAATAACACCATCATACTTACCATACTGCCTTCTACTGAAAAATGACAACTGAGTAAATTTACTAATTTAAAAAAAATAACACTCTCATAATGAAACATACTTTTTAAGTGTTGGGAGGAGAGGTACACCATTAATAAAAAAGGTTGTATCACGCTATCATTTTTCTAAGAAACACATTTGACTTAAATACATTGGGAGGAGAAAAAGGATGGGTAATATTCAGGGCCCTGTCCCCCTCCTGCAATCCACACCCTTTTGTATATCTATCTTTGTTGAATCACTGGGTAGTTTTTTAGCACCGCATCTTATTACCTGTTCAGATTATATGCTTTTTTTTTACTAATTACGATAATGGTTTTAGAGATTAGGAAGATTATATTTAGAAGGAGTGTACCCATATTTGCGTGGAGAGAGCGTGAAAAACCATTTTGGAAAATCACCCTCAGTACACCCGACCAAGATTTGAACCTCTGATCTCCTCGTCATCGGCAGTCTAGTCTATTGCAAAAGTAGCACCTTGGATCATTTGGCCACAGAAGCGAGTCACTGGGTAGTTATTGTTCATATATCAGTTTCATAACATATATTTAGTGAAAAACTCTTAAGCTGCCATTCTCTCTCTTTAGCGACACATTTAAAATTAGATGTTAAATTTGGCATTTTATTTTAAGGGGAAAAATAATGTAATTTGCTAAATTGACCTAAGTCGAATGAAAAAATGCCAGGGTAAGTATTTTTATGCTCATAACCTTTACAAAAGTCAATTTTAGTTTGTGATAGCAAACTTTTATAAACAAATCTTTACAAAGAAGAAAGATCAAACAATAATTAGAAATTTGTCACTAAACAGATTAAATATAAAGTATTTGATTACTAACATGATTCTTCCAATGAATTTAATACATTTATAAATTCTTAGTGATGTGTCTTGACATTGTACATTATTTTGTTAAGGCATCACTAGGCTTGCCAGTTAAACATCAACTTTCAGTTTCTACAAACAATTGAGTACCGTAAATGAAGACATGTATCAACTCAATTTCTTTACTAATCATAAGTAATATTTTTCTTTGATGGTCATGATCCAATACTAACATTAGTCTGGATTAAAATATTTATATTTTTATAAATAGATAAATACATAGTATTTTTATTTGAAAAACTGCTTTTAATAAAACTTTACCTAAGTAATAAGCACATCAGAACACTTAAATGAGAAATTCAAGACATATTTGACAGTTTGATATGAAAGTAGTCCTACAAGTTCTTGTTCTTCACAATGACATTTTAATATAGTAGTCCGAAATAGTTTTGAGATCAACTTGACTTTTTGAAAATAAAGGTAATATTTCTTAGTGTTGTGCCTAGGAAAGCAGTGACAACTACACTATATCTACTCAGAAAGGTAGTAGTCTTGCCTTGACAAATTACACTATGGCCCTATATTATAAGCTGCAACATAGCGGAACCACACAAGGTAAGCTTGCTATCTTTCAGGGTAGATGAAAGCTGCGTTCTTCCCTTGGTCTTTTGAACAAAATGCACCTGGCTGATTTTAATGATTGCCTGGCTAAAATCAATATTTGTTGCACTAATCATAAAATATTGTGCAAAGTATTACACTTCCCCCACCTGGCTTACTTAATAACGCCACTCAGCTGGAAAAATGTTTCGGGAAAACATTGAGAAGAGTACTTTTACAGATTTCATTCCTTGAGTGGCTTAAGAGTTCAATTATGTGTTTTAGTTTGTTCCTATAATTTCTTTTGTGTTGCCTTATATAAGTGAAAGAGTATTTAATTAATAGTAAAATCTGACTTTCAAGTTTGGTAGTAGTCTTTTAGGACAAACTGTATCTGACAGTTACAAAATTAGTTCAAAATTATATTCTTAAGTTAGGTAATGTGATTTTCAGCTGTCTCTTTTGAAAGATACTTTAAAATAACACTAACTTAATTTAGTAAAATGTTACCACAAAAAAGTAATAATTTCTAAAAGCTCTTCCCTACCAGAAGCTTACCATATCTCACTAGCTTTCATGTCATGTGAAGAATAGATCACATATCTCACCAGGTTTTAAACCAAAGTCTCTTAGAGGTGACCAGGCAATTTATGTAAACCTGTCATTTCAATCTAATGTGCCCACACTTGAGGTTGATAGTTTTGTGTCAATTTGGACTTAACACGAGATAAATGTTATTAGTGCTCAGAATAGTAATTGTAAGTGCACTGAACCGGAATCATTCATCAGATTTTATTTTGCAACACGCATCGTGATTTGGAAAGGTAAGAGTGATCAAATAGTCTAAGGCGTCATATTCTCGTGATAGACTGGCCTGTTGATGACGAGGGGATCAGGGTTTGAATCCCGGTCAGGTATGCTGAGGGTTTTTCCTAAATCTCCTACTCAAATTTATACTAGATTACCTCTAAAATGCTTCCTTCCTCATCCCTACCCCAGTAGAGTAATTATCATATATGTGTATAACCTAAACAGGTAGTAAGATGCGATGATAAAAAAAAGCACTATACAATAATGATCTTGCCCACTGTATGAGTTCACCTGACACCAAAGAGCACACCTTACAGCCATTCATCCAGGTTAATGCATTCCTCACTTGATGTCTTCAAACTTGATAGGAATTAAATAGTTATTTTGTTATATGTAAAATAATATTTTTTAAAAAAATTGGGTATTTGAGCTGTATTACCTACCTAAATTATGTTTGTCTGTGGGCGGAGGCGGACTCTTATAAGACATCAAAGAGATGTTTTTGGGGGTGTTAAATATGGCTAAAACACAACTGGCTTAAAATTATATTATTACTTAAAAAATATTTTTAATTATTTGTCTCAAATTGCACACTTCATAATATAATATAAACCATTTTAAAAACATGCCTTTAAAATGTTTATAGAGTTAAAAAAACAAAACAAGGACATGTTGGGTTTGTCAGTGAGGGAAACTGTATGGTAAGATTCTGGTTAAAGGTTTCTAGAAAATATATTTTTTTGGGGTCAACATAGATAACGTTTTACTTTATTATTAATTTAATTTCATATAGTTGATATTATCTATCAAAGGTAACAGTTGCAGATCACATGACTTGAAATATAAATATATGAAAAGTGTAACTTTTATAACATCAAAACATTCCTGTTTATTTAAATCAGACTATATGTGTTGCCGGATAGAAATCAACACGAGAAAATAATTTAAGCTAGTAAATGAAATGAAATTCTCAATTTTATTCTTTCTTAGCTAAACTTATTATTAATACCAGGATTGCCTGGTTTATGTGCACTTTTCTAAAACGAGTTTGTAAGTCATGTGTTTATAAAATACACAAGATTTTACCTGCCTCAAAAATCAACTAAAGTAGGCCCAATGTTTTAAAATAAATATAGCAAATTAAATTCACTTTGGGACTCGGAAATTTTCATATAAAATAATGAATTTTTATCCAAACATATTCACTAAAATAAATTTATAACCAGAATAAAATATTAAAATTAGTCTCTTCAGAGATTGGTATGCATTTTTCAATAGCAATAACTATGCAGTCCCATACATTGTCTGTGCTCTGGGATTGCTAGACATATTGGTATTTTATTAAATCAAGTACCATCTGACCAAACATGTGCACATTTGGCTCTGAACTAATTAGCAACAAGATGAAAATAGGTCCCCATAGCTTTTTTTAAATCATATTGTGTACTGTATCTAATTACCTTAACTACTTAACATGGGCTAATCTTGACCTCAAACCCTCAATCCTCCCCCCACTCTTCTTCCTCTTTCACCTTTCCCCTCATCTTCCTCGGCCCCTGTTCTAACCTCTCTACCCCCCTTTCAGCCCAATTATTTCTCCTTTAACCCTCTTTCTCATATTTTCAGCCCTCTTCCTTCTCCATCAAGTCAATTAAATGGGTAGATTCAACTTTATATTTTCTGTTAGAACAGGGTGAACGATTTTATATGTCTGGGCAGAATGTTCTGTACAAATGGAAGAATAGCTGGTGAAATCGTCAGACGGTGAATAGTTGGATGTATGTGGGCTATTGGAAAAAATAAACTAGTATCGAAAGAGGCAAAGATTGCAGCATATAAACGTGTGTTAGCGACGACATTGTTTTATGGATTATAAGTGTGGATTTGTCGGGATAAACACAAGAGCAAGGTGAACTATATGGTTGGAATGAGAGATATAATAAATATATGTGGAAAAACTCGTATGAACTCGGTCATTAATTAATGGGTGCTGAAGGAGTGCGGTTTTAAAAGTAATCCAATACATTAATGCGAGATAAGCAAGCGTCTTACGTTGGTTTGGGTATTTTCAGAGAATGAGTGTGGATCGAGTGACGAAGCAAATATATGAAGGTAGAGGATTTAGATCAAAAGGAAGGGGTTGGCCATGTAAGACGTGGCTAAATGTTGTAGATAAATGTGTTAAAAGGATCAACGTTAAGAGTTTTAAGAATAAAATAGCATGCATGACTCGGCGTATGGATGTTGTTGAAGTATACAAGGACAGGGAAGTGTGGAGAAAGTTAGTGATGATTAAGCTGTTTTTAGCTATATGGTGAGAATTAAGCTGTTTTTAGCTATATGCACAGTTTCTTGTCTACCTTGTATAGGAACAGCATGATTATGTATGTATTTAAATTTATATTTTTAAGACAACCCGATCAAAAAAAAAATTTGTTGAACGAAAACACTGACTTTATATAATATACCTCATGGTCTGAACATAATCGTTGAGTCAATATCCCATAAAACATACCTGACCGCCTCTAAAAGACTTTTGTCGGTCTCTGTCCCGGGGAGGTGGAAGTTTGTCACCCGTTGCGTGCTATAGAGGCAAGTGATGTGAGTTTACTAGAAAATCGGCTATTTTTTTATAGTTCTAAGTGGGGCCCCATGCGCTTATATTTAACTGTATAAAAAGTGTCTGAAACCAGTATCAATTATTTGGTCATATTTTAGAGTGAAAGCCGCCATATTTTTAAGGGGTCTGTGATCTGGGTTGAATCCTAAACTAGAGGCATCAAGTCACAAGTATGAGTAGTTTGTGGTTTGGATTCTACCTTAATTAAATTTGGTCCTATCCGCCGGTGACCTGACTGTGCAAAGTGTTGGGAAACAGAATCGATTGGTACTGAGAGATTTTTTTTTATATCTACTAACTTGAACGTTCTCTTTTTTAGTTCCCTGCGCTACATTTCAACAGCTGCGCCGTTTTTATCAATGAGCGTTGGTATGCGCTATTATCCAATAAAGAAAATCGAATTATATGGCTGGATGTTCTGTGAACACTGACGAGTAACCTAATAAAACACTATTCCTCCTGAAATATCATCGTTGAACTCTAGAGTATACTCTAGTTCAGAACTTAAAATAATTTCACTGTATCACTTGGACTGCGCTTAACCTGTCTTTGACCTGGTATTTCTTCTTAAGGGCGCAGTACATTTGAAGGAAATATTCCTACCTCTGCGTTATAACTAACCTAGTTCTAGTCACTGAACCGCGTTTTATTTTAGGTTGGGTTTATATTCATGCATAGCACGTAACTATTAGAGAATAGTGCAAATAACATAAAGTGCTAATAGTTTAAACACTTTGTTATCAACCTTAAAATATTGGATCTTAAATGATTAATCAAGTTTATTTAACATTTTACTCATTATGCATGGAGTTAGATATAGACAACCCTTGGACTTAGACGTATTAGTAATTGAAAATGCGAGAGACCGAATTCAAGTCCAGTAAACACAGCATATGGAAGATATCTTCTCTTCATGTTTGAAATGCCTTACGGTAAGCTAACCGTACTTGTTTGGCATTAACGAACTGGCCTTGTTTTAGTGTCGTAGACTACGATTATAAATATGATTGAAAATAAAAGGTAGAACTGATGTTATATTTTTAATTCAAGGTACTACTTTTTAATCCAGCCTTAGAGTGTGATATTAGGGTAATGCAAGAGAGTGGGTAAGGGTTGACACTAAACAGTACAATTCAGCTATTAGAAGATAAGCAGATGATTGAGATCTGTTGGTTAATAGTAAGGAAGTTCGGCAAGAAATGAAGACATTCTGCTAAGGCTAGTAAGGAAATAGGGCTAGAAACTCCCCACAAAACATTATTAAGGTAATCAAATCTAGCATATTATTGGGGGTAGGACATAAATCCTGAATGGAAGAATCTAGAACAGTGTTCAAGTTATTGGTTGATGAACCTAATTAGAAGAAACCATTGAGAAGGCCGGGACGCAGATGGGATGATAACATTAGAATGGACCTGAAAGAGATAAGATGTAATAAGGTGGACTGGATATAACTAGCTCGAGATATAGATAGGGTGTATTGAGGTGGACTAGATAGACCTAGCTCAAGATAGGGATAGCGTGTAATAAGATGGACTGAATAGAACTAACTCGGGATAGGGATAGGGTGTATTGAGGTGGACTAGATAGAGCTAGCTCAAGATAGGGATAGCGTGTAATAATATGGACTGAATAGAACTATCTCGGGATAGGGATAGTGTGGATTGGGGTGGATTGGATAGAACTAGCTCAACATAGATATGTAATGTACTTGTTTTTTTAAGTGCGGCAATGAACTTTCGAGTTCTTAATGTCATAGAGGAAGGAAGTAAGTTGTTTTGAAGTAGAACGCTTCTGCCATGATATTCATGATGGTAATTAAATGGAATCAATAAGTACAGGCACAACTTAAATTAATTTTAAGTTTCATAAGATACAGACAGTTTAATCGACGTTATTTCTCGAGTGAACCCTTTAGTGAAGTATTTTTAAGGCGATTGGTCCTTTTCATTTGGCGTGGAAATGCAGAACCATGGGAACAAACAGTTATCTTCAAGATTTTTTAATTGTTTTACAATTTTCTTTTCGGAAACGGTTTGTTCAAGAATAGAAGCATGTTGATTAAGTTATAGTTTTTATATACATACCTTCTTTATAATTCTAATAGTGATCAAATATCGGTAAAATTGACATTTTTCAATAGAAAACTGCCGGTTTCATAACAAAAAATAAGAAAATGTAACAATTAATAAACATCGGTACATTATCTTGGAAGGAGTGTTGAAAATATCAACATAAAAATTTCACCCGTTCTCGAGAAAACTGATATTTCCAAACGGATGATTTCTCCGCAAGACCTGTACGGTAGCTAGCGCCATCTATGGTTTCCGTGAGCCATCTGTTCTTGCTGGCGCAGAAGAATACTTTGGCCGGTTGTGAAGCCATGCCACGCCTTCCACCCTCCCACAAAATAGGTTTTAGACTTGAACTCGATAGGGTCAAGGGCCTTAAATACCTTATCTAGTAAAGCAAATAAGTTAGTCCAGTTATTTCTATGAATACAAAACAATTTATTTAAGTAAGATTTCAATCACTAAGTTTTATAATAAACTTTTTTATGATTTTTATGAAATCTAGACTGTACGCTAGGCACTATTCACTATTAGTTATGCGTTATGTATGAATGTAAACCCAGTATTACGTATGCATTTTTTTTTACTCCAAAGTTAAGATCCCAATCCTTGGTGACTTTCATTCCAACTAAACTCTCAGATGATCAGATGACAAACGTATTCATTGACATCAGCTGTCAAAAGTGAGGGATGCAGAACACATTATACCCTGGATTTATAGGAAGCCCATTTTCAACCACCAACGTTGGTTGAACGTTACTAGGTTAACATTTGACATTCAAGAAATACGTCTTATTTGATTTTTTAATTATAAAGTTAGTAAAAAAGTTATAAAACTTTCAATATTACTTCATTATTGATTAATATATACTGTCCCTTTACATTACTAATTAAATGGATTAAGAATATAAATATAATGATAATATTTTTGGTCCGCAGTTGTGGCAACATGAGTTTACAAATTACGGGCTTCCTATTAAAATCAGACTTTACATTGACGTATAATTGCATAGGAGAAGATCTAGAAACTTTTAAGATTCAAAAAAATGTTATTGAGCTAGCGGATCGAGGGATCTAACCAAAGTTCCAAGGACCCCCTCGTCGACACCCCAGGGAGGTCCCAACGGTGTAGTAGTCGAGTGAAAACACACTTGGCTGGATGACAAACAGATGATAACAGTCTAGGGATGTGGGTTGATCTCTCTAGGACGTCCAGAAGAAGAAATAAAAAAACACTCGTAGAGATCTCGCTTGCTATGCGCATGCTCGCGTATTTTTTTTTTAAATTGATGAACAAAAAATTCGTAAGTATAGGGAGGGACTAAACTAGACTGAATATATAACATCTCTTAGTCACACAGACTAATACAGGGAGATACAAAATAGGAACATGTAAGCCCTACATAAACATAGAGTTTAGATGTAGCCTATTGTAAAAGAATGTATCGCAAACATGGAATTTGATTATTATCAGGGTGTCTTACTACCCGTTCAGGCTATACGCATATGCACTGATTACGCTAATGCGATAGGGTGAAGAAAGTTGGATTTAGAAGAAATGTGTCTACATTTGCGTGGAGGGAGAGGGGGAAACCCTTTTGGACTAAACATCCTCAATATGCCTGACCGGGATTTGAAACCCCTTTACAACATAAGTCCAGTCTCTTGCGAAAATGACACCCTGAACCATTTGACCACTAAAGTGGGCAAATTTATTCGTTAATTTATCACATTATGACCGATTGAGAAAAAACAAACGATGGCTTTGACCTTCATTTTTCATTTTTAGACAAAGTTTCGACAGGACCCAATGAGAAACCCAACTTTACTATTAAATTCTAAGTACATTTTGAAAGTTCAATTAATTTGATTCATAAAGTAAACTATAACCAAATAATTCACCATAATGTACATCCGTTGTAATAAAACGTTTTAAGTATAGCTATAAAAATTGTTGTTTTATGTAAAACATATTTAATGTATTTCGAACTAAAAGTTGATAGCTAATATCACTGTACAATTAAAACTAGTTTTTCAAACATACCTTTTCAGTAAATCCGCCTTTGGTTTTCATGCATTAGTTCGCTCAGCGGTCAATTACGTCGTATTGTTTTGGTTACGATAAATATTAATGGCTAAGCTTCACAAAAATTTTTTAGTAAAATAGGTATTTTAAAGTACTTGATATATCAAATCCTCATTGACAAGGCCAGTTTAAGTAGGCCCTCATTAATAACTATTGTTCGGGGTTTAGCAATTTAGGACCTGTACAGGTGGTTAGATAACGGAGAGGTTGAGGTTTGAATCTCGCTCGGGTGTGTTGTAGGTGGTCTTCCACACTGATTTTATCACAGCCTCCCAGTTCTCACTCCTAACACGTTGTTAATGACCCCAATACTGGGAGAACCAATCATTATTAAAAAAACATAATTTGATCTTGTGCAGTAATTTACAAACTTTTACGCCATGCGGTACCTTAATTTGTAATGAATTTTCCCCTCCTCCCATTTTTACAAAAATTAAAAAAGTAAAAATGGAATCAATCATTTTCGTTAAATTAATTTATTCCTAATTCGATTAATTTTTAGACTAGTACTGAGAAAATAAAAATAAGTTGCTTGAACCTACATAGTTGATCGTTAGAGAATTAGTGATCGTACTAAAACTAAACACAATGTTTTGAGCTCGCATGAGGCTATCTCGTGTCTTCTTCCCCGGGGGGGCTGCATCCCACAGTTTGGGAACCACTGAGCAAGTGTTTACCGTTCCAATAGGTGCAATATTAAATATTCATTTTCTCACTTATCAGTGCGCTCCTTACTATAGACAAATTATACCACTTAAGATAATGTGTGATAAGGACACATACTAATCAAATGCATCACATTCGTCTTAAGAGGATGTGAAACTAAATTGCTGACAAACTACTTGCTCCAATGTTTCCTGTTGGGATTCGAGTAGCGGCCTCCCCACCCAAAGTCAAGCACTCAAGCCCGCACCTTAACCCGTTATTAAAACTAATCTTCACGTACTAGACTTGATAACTTGTAAAAAAACACCTCATTTAATAAACGGATCATTTCACGAATCAATTATAAAGTGTTTCAGGGCATATACCTACCTGCAACGGTCTCCTAACGGACTCAATGCATTGCATCTAGTCGCCGTTTATGGAGGGTTGGAGATCGAATCCCGGCTGGATGCAATGAGGCGGGTTTCCCAAATGTGATTTATCATTTGACTTTTCATCTTATCTTAGGGTTAATGTGGGTGCATTACCTCAACTACGCTTCTCATCCTTATACCCTAGATTAAGTCGTTATTAACACTTGGGTTAGACGCATAGATAATAAAGGTACATACAATTACACTTGGAAATATTACTTAACCTATATATAAACTAGGTTCCAACCTTCTGAATGATCGATCAAAGCCTATAGTGTAATCGCGATACGGAGGTCGGGTTTTCATATAAAACAGTTTTGATCTCTCAGTCCTGACAAAATTTAACTTCAGTGTATTACACAGGGGAGAAATTTTTTTCTTATTTTCTGTTGCATGAGATTTTTCGACCTATTCTAAATATTTTTTCAACGCTGAATTCAAATCTAAAATCGGTTTTCCTCTACATGCTTTAGTTTTCATGCAAATTTAAACTTATGATTACCGCAAAAAAAATGTACACCCATTGCTAATTACACTATGGGTAGCTTGATAACTAGGCTTAGATCCACCCTAACCTTTTGACTATTTAGGCTTTTTTTTTATAAACACCTATACCCTTTATATTTTTTGTTAATATTGTATTTTAGAGATTTATCTGATCGACACAAAAATAACACCTATTTTTCCTAGTCTCAAATCTGATAATGGCTTCTTCAAATAGACAAAAGTGTGTGAATAAACCTGATTCATTCTGTTATGTATGTGGCTGATACACACTTCTTCGTCAAAGGTGCAATATATCTTCGTTTGTAAGGCGTGCATATAAAGCTTATTTTAAGTTCCCCTTGGCGACCAAGACAAGAAATGGGCTCCTCATATTGTGTGTCATAATTGTGAGAAAATACTTCGCGACTGGACAAAAAAAAACACGAAATGGTCTGCCTTTCAGAGCTCCCATGGTTTGGCGAGAACCCACGGACCCCATAACTGACTGATATTTTTGCCGGGTGAACACGAAGGATGTCTACGAGAAAAACCGCCAAAAGATCTCCTATCCCAGTATTCCCTCAGCAAATTGACCTACTCCTCACTCTGAGGGTCCTCCGGTTCCAGTTTTTAATGGCTTTGTCTCATCTGAAGATAAAGGGAGTGAACATGATCATGCAGAGAACGAGGGTTGTGATAATGAGCTTCAAGAAATGGTTTTAGGATCCGATAACTCCTCATCTGTTACCAAACAGTCATCATCCCCTCGGCAGTTTAACCAACCGGAAATGAATGACTTAATGCGTGGTTTAGGGCTCTACAAGAAAGCAGCCGAGGCACTAGCCTCGACGCTGCTAGAAATAAACCTATTTGACCACTCTGAAAAAGTTTATTATTTACGAAAGCGGGACCAGATTTTTGTGGAATTTTTTCAGAAGACCAGCAGTTTGTTTACTGCCACGATATCCCAGGTATTCTCAGGCAATTAGGTGTTACCCCATATAGTCCAACAGAATGGAGATTATTACTTGACAGCTCAAAGAACAGCCTCAAGTGTGCACTCTTGCACAATGGCAATATTTATGGAACAGTTCCACTTGGTCACTCATTGCATTTGCGAGAAGAACATAATGACATTAAAATTGTTATTTACTTACTAAAATATCATGGGTCATTTGTGTGGGCCTAAAAAAGGTCAGCTTTCTCCTTGGACAACAAAGAGGCTTTAAAAAGTTTCCATGCTATCTCTGAATGTGGGACAGCCGAGCTCGAGAGAAACACTGAACCCAGAAGGAGTGGCCCATCAGTGAAACTCTAGAAGCCGACATGCCAAACATTGTGAATGACCCAATCATCAGCCAAGATAAAATTATTTTTCCCCCACTCCATATCAAGCTCTGCTTGATGAAACAGTTTGTGAAGCCATTAAATACTGATGGTGAAGGTTTTCAACATATAGTTTCTGCTTTTACTGCTTTGTCTTTCAACAAGATCAAAGAAAGTGTGTTCGATGGACCTCAAATTCGTGCCCTTGTACGTGATGAGGGATTTGTCGGGAAGATGAATGAAAAGGAAAAGGCAGCATGGCTATCCTTCTTGGCAGTTATACATAACTTTTTGGTAACAAAAAGGCAGATAAATATGAGGTACTCGTTACTAGGATGCTGTTGGCTTTTCACGATCTTCGGTGCAACATGAGTGTTAAGCTCCATTTTCTTAATAGTCACCTTGATCAATTCCCCGAGAACCTTGGGGCTGTTAGTGATGGACAGGGAGAGCGCTTCCATCAAGACCTCATGACGATGGAAGAGTGCTATTGAGGACGATGAGACAAAATTATGATAGCAGACTACTGATGGAGCATCAAACGAGATTGCCCTGAGAAAGTCTACAAACGTCATAGCTACAAGCTCAAACTCTTGCCTGAATAAGACACATTTGAACTTTGCACTCCATCCTTATCATTTGTTCTGAATCACCCATCATCTTGATGTTAAAATATATGTTAATTTTAAGTAAAATTTATTAGTGCGTACCTATTTTGACTATAATGGATAAATGTTTCAGATTTGACAAGTGGTACACATATTTATCTCAGAAAAAGTTTTTTTTTCCTTTATTCAAACTTTAATGCATATTGTGATGCACCTACACGTTTCTGTGAATGCCTAGAGAATATATATATGCTAAGGTGGTTATTTAAGCTTAAATTTTAGCATGTATGACCTTAAATTCCTTAGATAGATCATGTCATCATGTGGAAGGCGTCAAAATTTCGCGAAAAATGAAAAATGTTGAATTTCAAAAAATCTAGAGCTTACAGAGAAAAATTAACTTCAGATATGAATTCAGCACAACCCAATTAAATAAGAATAAGTGCTGGTATAAATGCAACAAACATTTTATTCCTCAGTGTTATCAGCCTCATCACTGGACACAAGAATTAAACGTTGACCCGCTTCAGTTCCTGCACGGTCTAAGACGCTACTCTCGCAGTAAACTAGACTGCCGATGATAGGGAGATCGAGGTTCGAATCTCGGTCGGGTGTACTGAGGGTTTTTTCTCTAAAAATTGTTTTTTCACTATCCCTCCACGCAAATTTGGGCAAACATCTTCCAATTATAACCTTATTTGTCCCTAAAATAACTAGCGTAATTAGTAGAAAACAGTATAACCCGAACCGGTGGTAAGACGCAGTGCTTTAATTAAATAAATAAAAATATCAAGCGTCAAGCTCGTCTATTCTGGTTTGCTGGTGATGGGGAGATCGGAGTTTGAGCCTCGACCGGATGTACATTCCACCTAATTTCTACCTAATCCCTAACTTGATGTGATTAAATGTGGATCGCGGGTAACTCTTCAACAGCAAATGTCGATTAAAAAACCCATTAATCCCTCTCTTAGCAAAGAAAAAGTGTTCTTAAACGTAATTAGGGTTGAAGGTGTGAATATAATCAAATACTCTAAAAACTATAGTCTGATTCTGGTAGGAAGACGGTTACAAAAGTTACTAAAACCACGTTCATATATTCATACGTTAAGTCATGTTATCAGTTATCACTTTTGATAGATATTGTCAATACCCAGAAAATAATACTAATATTATGGTAAAATGTTATAATTAATGTTAACAGCAAAAAATAAAGTATTTTCTTTGTCCTTCCGATAGAATCCTAGTAGGACTATATTAGCCTAGGCATTGAGTAATAGTACAAAATACATTATTAATAATAATTTCAGAAGGATTTTTTTATGTACGGCCCTGGTCTAGAATTGTGATTGTTGATGCGAGGAAAGTAATATCGTATCGAAGGAATTTTCTTAAGGTGGATTTCCCCTTCAGTGCCGTCTTGAGTTTCTTATAGCATTGATCCAATATATTATTACTTCGTGTAGGTGAAACATGATATCCTGTCAAATCCATGGAAACTCCTCTTGGCGACAGTATTTCTGGCCTGACACGTTTGAAGACGTGTCTCTGGAGATAATAACAATTTCTACGTTTTATTAAGATTTTAAGAACACAGTTATACACTAACGACTCAGTTTCCATGCCACATTTCAGCAAGTTATGACTGAATTTCTTTTGTTACTGTGATATATTTCGCTTTTACTCAAACGTGTTTTTTTTGTCGACAACAGTAAACAATCAGTAAAGTTTCAAAGTAAAATTTAAAATAATAATTCGACACTACAAATATTCTACTTCTTTTTATTCATTTTTGTTTAAAAACTGTGTATTATTTCTACTATGTGTGTTAGTGACTAACTCAAATAGAAGAAGTTTGTAGAAAGCTTTTTGGAAGCATTTCAGATCAAATGTTGTGGAACCGTATGTCCAACTAAACTAGTAAAAAAAAAGGGCATTTAAAAAACTGAATTGATGCTGCCCGAACTGTTGACCACGCGGATTAAATGCCATATTCGCCAAGTCTGTTTTGCCGGTGGCAGAAATATAAGTTCAGATCACTGCCAGGTTTACTAAACATGTTTTTTTCTAAATTGTTTCCCATTCTTCCTGCACGCAAATGCGGTTTTATTTCCTATAAATTCTACCTTTCCCATTTCCACCCCATTAGCGTAGGCCTAGTTAAAATATGTTTAACGTTGACAGTGAGTAAGACGTATTGTAAGAAATATAATCTATGCTATGGAGGGGCAAACAGTCATATTAGGATGTAAGCGTTGTGTGTATGGAGACACGGAAGAGGTGAGGCATCAGTAAAAAATTAACAAGCCTACGACTCATTACCAAGCTTAGAGAGGGCCTGTTAAGCGATAGTGTAGTGTTGGTTTAGTTTAAACGTCCAAACCTAAATCGCCACTTAAGCGCCACTCAAGCCAATTATTGGTCGAATGACCGCGCACTTTTCTTTACAAGCAAATTCTGTCTCTTAAACAACACTAACAATAAAACTTTATTCACTAATTCCACACCAGAACTCAAACAATTCTCAGCCTCATTCTTGCATGTCTGCATATTGGATTAAACAATGCGCAAACTCTATATACAGAGGAGACCAAAAAAAATGTACTCACTGTTTGATAGTCCATATATTCTGACAAATTTTACTTGCAAGTACAATTTTTGGCACTGAGAAAGAGTTATGGTATATGTTCAAAATGACCACCAGCAGCGTCTAAACAACGTCGATGGCGCCGAACTGCAGACCGAACTACGCGTGTCAGTGTATCTGGCGTAATGGCAAGCACATGACGCTACGTTTGTTTAACGTAGCTCGTTAATTGTAGCTGGTTTTTGTCGATACACGTCATCCTTGATGGTCCCCCACAGGTAGAAGTCCAGAGGTGTCAAATCAGAAGACCGAGGTGGGTACTCAAAAGCACCTCTGTAACCTACCCACCGTCCGGGTAGAGTGTCATCCAAAGTACGTACGACCTGACATCTCGACAATAGTTGTGAAGCGACAGAAAATTTATCAATTTATCAACCTTAAATTATCTTGTTTTAAACATAAAGTAAGTTAGTTACATGGCTTCACACTTAGTCAGTTCGATGAAAAATGAAATTCTAGTGCTCCTTTATTCAATTTAAGCTGCCTATATAATTCTTCTGGAAAACTTGGAAAAAACAGGGAATTTGGCAGTGAGAAAATAATGGCAACCCTGAGTTTGCATACTTTTAATAAAGGGGAGTGACGACCTCTTGCCTTACCGAGCCGTATTATTTTCAAGTCAATATGAGTCTCGGTTCCAAGCACTTTAACACTATTTTTCTATTTTTACCTTTGTTAATTCCCATGAACTAAAGTAAAAATGATAAGAAAAAAAGTATGTCTCCTTAGAACCGCCTATGGTTCTAAATATATGGAGGATGTACCCAACCTTTGTTTGGTGGAAAGAAGGAGGGGCTTTTGCCTGAGGGGGTTCGGGGTGAAGTCCCGAAAAGGGAAAGTCAAAATTTATTTTAACAATAATCTCCTCTTAAAACAATCATATTTTTTTTATAAACACAGAACGATTGGGTTGTAATTGTTATAAATTTTATAAGACTCCAATTACCTATGAGCATAAATGAATAAAAAAAATTACATTACTAATCATACTTTTGGGAACGAGTTATTTTCTCCCCCCCCCCCCTTTCCACCCATCGGACAGGTCCCTGGGTTATATACTTATATCTCTCTGGTACCTATACTTCCCTTAGGAGTATGTTGAATGGCATAGTTAAAGCACGAATAAAATTATTTCAAAATATCTAAAGGTATTTTTTTGTTCCGACTACCGAGTATTAGTCATAGATATTTTCATTTATAGTGGATTTAAAAATACATGTTGGCTAGATTGGAACTATACTGGAGTTTCAAAACTCGTGCAGTAGCCACCCTGTTTAATTGCCTTTCCTACGCCAAACTTATATTAAGCCCTTTTGTTAAAACGTATTCACTTAAAAAATAAATTAAATATAACACAGTATATCAAAACCATACCATCAAACAACGTTGTCACAACACTGAGGGTTGAGACTTTTGCATCATGGGAGCAAGGTTAGTCTGTGGGGAGGAGGGGGTTGGAGGCTAATACCTTTTATAACGTTGGCCATTTATAAATAGAGCACCAAACTCAAAATGGCGCTTTTAATATCACAACTCACTTCAAATCTCTCACCTCATTGAAAGGGCCTAGTAATCTTAATATTGTATTATATGTAGACAAATTATGTATCTATACCGAAGCGTCCTTCTCAATTTTTACCGGTGACAAAATTGGTTGATACGGACCAAATGAAAAAAAAAAAGTTTCCACTAAGTCCACACTTGGCTAAATTTCTGATGTAGAAGTTCTCTGAATTGTTTAACTCCAAATACTTTTTTTTAAAGAACGAACCAATTTTTTTCCCTCTGGACCCTAAATATGTTTTGTAAACAAACTAACCCCTACCATCGAGCTATAACAATTCTTGGATTAATACTATCATATCGGTGCGCTTAGCGACTTAGTACTGAACTTGAGAAGAAGGCTGAAAGAATACCCTCCCCTCTCCCGAAAGTATGATTAGTCATTGTTTTTGATTCCTCGTCATTGTATAAGCTTATATCTTATTGAAGTCTTATAAAATTCCTAAAATCTACAGCCCACACTATGTCTTAGAACACTTTACATTTCTTCATGAGAAATTAAATGTTAACCTAATTTATTAACATCTTCTGTTTGGGGACTTCCCCACAAACCACCGCATCTAGAAACCCCCTCTCGGATAGACCAATTCAGGTTACGGTTCTAGTGGGTCATCTTGATAAGATATTTGTGAGGAATTTGCTGAGCTGCCCTAAAGATGTGTAGTTTAATAAGTAGGGCCCAGAAGGACATCCTTGCGATGTCCTATGGACGGCTCATCCTAATGGATGTCACAAGGATGTCTGCGAAACGATGTGTTATTTGGTTAGGAAGACTCTTTGTGACTAAGACTATGACATCTATTTTTTTATAGTATAATAATACACCTGCGCTTGGAGCTGCATTATCTAATGTGCTGGACACACATTACACAATTTTCTGTTAATAGGTAGGTCAGGGTTTGAATTTCGATCGGGTGCAATGTGGTAGAGGGGAAGCGGGGGTTATTTATGTGATTTGGGACGTTCTCATCGCCTCTCAAAGTTTTCTTCCTTTAACCTACATACTCTCCTCAACTCGTCTTTATGTCCCCACCACGTCCTTCTAACTGTCCGGGATTAACTACGCTGGATGAAGAAGATAGATTTTAGTGGAAATATACCCACATTTACTTGTAGAGAGATTGCGAAACCACTTTAGAGAATCCATTCTCAGTACACCGAAGAGGGTTTTGAACCTCGAACTGTCCGTCACCAGTAAACCTGACTATACGAGCCCGACATCCATCCCGCATATCCATGATTTGAACTTTTCTTTGGATAAGCCTTTAAAAAGCGGTATTAAACGTGCTAATTAAAAATAAGTTATGGGCTTAACCCACGTTTCATAAAAACAATTGAAATAGAGGATGGTTTGGTTTTAGAATTAATTAATTGGCTTTTGATCAAATGAATATCAGGTTTTGAGAAATTTGGTGGAGTAATGTTTTGTTTCTAAAGTAAATGTTTTTATTTTAGAGTGATGAATGACTACATTTTAATTTATTGCAACCACCAAATCTGTGCGTAAATTGCGCAATACTTAGTTAAAAATAGAAAGAAAAAAATTATTTGATAAATACTTTGTCTAAAGTAAAGAAAATAAATCCTTTTCTCAAATGAATAAAACACAAAGAGACGTAAATTTTAGTTTAAAAAACTTTGTTTGAACATGGAAAATGTATAACATAAATGAGGCATTCCTATTTACAAAGTGTTTGAAAAAACTTCAATACAGACAACATTATTTGTTAAAATCTCGCCCCATAGCCCCAGTGGTTCCACAGAGATGCTTCTTGGGGGGGAAGGGGGGTCTAGTGGCGGCATCTTTTCGGGTAAAGTCTCAAGGGGTACCCCCACCCAAAGGGATCTCAGAGCCCCAGTGATTCCAGAGATGCATGTGGGAGGTGGGGGAGGAGTACGTAGAGGGGGTGACCGACTTCCGGTAAAAATGGTAATTTTCAGGTCACCATGTTTCTATTAAAGTCCTCATTTGTCAATTTGGACCCATAAAATAGGTCGTTATTGGGTTTAACAAGAATATACACATTCGGCTTGAAGAGAGAAGTTCATAAGCATTTATGTAGTTTGAATTATGATAAAAATAAAATAGTTTCCTAGTTCTAATATTGGTGGTAAATGATTTGTCAGTGTTAAGATTTTAGCTATTATTTGGTGGGTGATTTTAGAAGATCAGATTATAACTACAATAGCGTAAAATATAAGCAGGATTTGTCATCGGCAGAGTTGGCCGTATGAATAATGTGCTTGAACTATCTGTGAGTCCAGGGTTTGATCCTGACCTACTGCATTGAGACTTATTTCCCCATCCTCCTTTCATCAAAACTATGATTTGAAAAAATGGAAGGGTGGGTTGTGTATATTTTTATCCTTGGTTGTGATTTGAACTGTTTATAATCCCGGTTGTTGGGAATGATCTTCAGGAGGTGTGAAAGTAGAGGTAATATGGATTCGATCCACTTCTTAAGTTCTGTCTAATTTCCTTATAAAATCTCCACTTGCATTTAAAGAGCTTGTAAAATCATAAAATAATTGTTTCAATGTCGCCTTGTTATGGTGTCGTAGGCTTGTTGATGTCCTATTGTAGTGCTTATTTGTGATAATGTTACCCAACTGTGGCGCCTTATCTTAATATATATAATTCTTCTGTACGTGTGTATGTCACTGAACTCCTCCTAAACGGCTGGACCGATTTTGATGAAATTTTTTGTGTGTGTTTGAGTGGGTCCGTGGATGGTTTAGATTCACAATTGGACCCGGTAGGTGGCGCTGTGATCGGGTTCTAGGAATTTTTTTATTTTTAGGGAATTTTTGGGGGGGGATTTTTTTTTAGATTTTTTGCATATCAGAACATGTAACCTCAAAATTTCACCCCCCAAAAACCCCCAATATTTATAATAATGAATATAATATTAATAATTGACCGTTAAAAAAAATCATAAATTCATCAATAATTGACCGTTAAAACCTTCTGAAAAGTTCATGAATAATTGAACTTCTGAGAATAATTCATAGTTATGTTTGTTTTTCGATACAGCTGATATTTGTGGAGTTG